>APFE030896478.1:148280-171662 GCA_000404065.3 Pinus taeda | reverse complement strand
TATGCTCTCGCATTTTTATTTTTCATGTGATTTAGAATTCGTATGCAGGTAATTTTTGTACGGGGTTAAAACCTACATGGGGCATAGTAATAACAATATGGGGACAATAGGGGCACAACAATATTAATAAGGGATACAACTACAATGGGGGCATCACTAGTATTATAGGGACCTAACAATCCTCTCTGCGCACATAGTTGCAGGGGTTTGCGCACTTAGCTACGGACTTCGACCCTAGGCCTCTGTGCACTTAGCTTTAGAGCCTATACTTACGCTACGACCCAAAAGTTAGACTTCTTACTTCAGAGCTATTACTATCTTAGCAACTATTGAATTACTTAGAGCTTACTTACTCAGCCCTTTTTATACAATCCCATGATCTAAAGATCATGGGTAGATCTTTTACAACTAACTTTACCTTACAAAAATAAGGGTAGACAACCCTTTATGACTCATAACACTTTCGTGCTTCGTGACCACAAAATGTGGAGACTTTACTATTTTATTACAATATTTGACCCAAAACTGCCCTTGGGGGATCCCGTTCCCAACAAGCGCAATGCATGGTGAACACCAAAAAGGCACAGTGGAGGGGGAACATTGAGAAGTATTGCATGGAATTTGAAACTTTTTATAATTTTGTTTTGATGATTACATTCTCATTTAATTCTAAAATAATAAATTTAATTTTAAAGTACATAATCTTATGTATATATGGAATTATTATTTGACAACTTTTTATTATATATTTACTTTTATAATGATATAAATTTTGGACATATTTTAAATATTGAACTCTTTATTATGATTTAATACATTTTAATTTTGGAGTTTAGGTACATTTTGCATGGTACAATTTTCATGATTTATGCATGATTTGATGCTTTTAATGGTTTTACATATTTTCATTTAGTTGGTACATTTTGTATTAAATCATTCATATAATGTTAGTAGATGATTCCTAGGTTTTGTTCAAAGTTGTTTTGTCTTGAGTTATTTAAAATGAATCTATTAAAATTGCAAATTACAAAATGTGAGGTCTACATTTTGCATTTGAATGAATCTTGTAATTTAGTAGATGTCTAAAACAATGATAACTTAAAATTGCATTATAAAATATGTTATGTACATTTCACATTCATGTATAGAAAGGATACTATGGATGTTAGTTGATAGTTAACTTTTAATATAAAGTTGTTTGATTGCACAAACAATAGTTAGATAAAATTTCATTATAAAATATGGCCCACAATTTTCATGATGCATGCATGGTTTGATGCTTTTAAATGTTTTACATATAATTTAAGTTCATGAATATGTAGAAATGAAAGTAAATTTGCATTTACTTGGTACATTTTGCATTCAATCATTCTTATAATGTTAGTAAATTATTCTTACTAAATGGCACAACCAACCACAATCACAAATTAATAGAGCAGTAACAACGCCCAGCTCAACCAACCATAATCACAAATTAACAAAGCAATAATAGCACAGTATATATCACAAATTAACATAGCAGTAAATCCTCCATATAGGTCTACATAACAATAAATATACATATAATTTTGTAACTCAATACAAGACCCAATGAGTATCCCTTTCACATCATCACATTCTTAAGAATGTACAACTTAAGAGTGAAGTAAAATAAAGGCTAACAATGTACTTGAACTCTAAGTTCTAAAAAATGAATCCAAGTAGAAGAATTTGTTGGGTAGTTCAATTAAAAAATTTCTAATGGAATTCCATCTTCAATGATTCATTCATGGTCAGCTTTTGAAATTATTCATTTTTTAACTTTCAATTATTTTCTTGATTGAAATTATATCAAATTTATATGTGCTACACACACCAATTGATTATATTGAAAACTTATGACATCAGGTTGATAGTCTTGAAAGTAAATATTACTTTCAGTTTGGTGAGTTTCCTGGAAAAATAACCTTTTAGTATAATAGAGCCTCTTTCATATATAAAATTGTTATCATCATAGTCTTCCAATAACTTCATCTATTGTTCAGTGCACTGCATCAAATAATAGTTGACATTTTCTATGTTGTTAATGGGTGAAACTACAACAAAAAAAATATCCTGCACGATAGAACAAGTGTAAATTTTGATCATAATTAACATGAAATTAACTTTATCAATATGGACTTGATTTTATTATCTATTTCTAGATCTCTAGATTTTAACTATTATCTAGATACTTATACACATTGATTATATATATATCTTTTGAGATCAATTGAAATGTTACCTTCTCAAACAAGATTAGAAACTCGATCACCTTCAGATGATGCTATAGTCTCCTCTGATTCCATCTCTTCGAAGCTTGCAACTAACACTTTCCCCTTTGTATTTAGTTTTGTATGTTGCCAAGGTTTTACATACATATTGTTTTCACAAACATCATTGGATTGTGTGACCTCTATGCAAATAGGACAAAAATAAGAATATTTTATTTTATCAAATGAAAATGTATTTCAATAATCCTTTGTTTCAATTGAATACAATTTTCGAGTCCCCTTTACTATTTTAGCTTCATATGTAATCGATCTATCTACTTCTTCGACTCCAATATGTCAAAAAAAACCTATAGTAAATTCAAACAAGAATTTAAATATGTTATTTAAAATACAATTTATATATCAAAGATAATCATCTTCATAATGTTTAAACTATATAATTTATAAATGTTTAAAATTAGAAAATTAATAAAAGATACCATATATTAAAAATATATGCAAGTTAATTTGTATATATCCATGGAACATTTTATGAGCTAATATTCATAGCTGCACTAATTTTCCATGATTTTTCCACAAAAGATTCGTCAATTTCCATTTTTTTATAAAAATGATTCGCCTAAATTTTACAATATAAAATTATTTTACCTTAAAAATCACAACATTATATAGAGTTTATATAGAAAACCATTATAAATTTGAATAATTTTACAAATATACCAATAAACATTTTATAGTTTCTTATTAGGGACTAGTAAGATTTGCCAATGTTTTTAAACTTCAAGATAATTTTCCATCCTTAAAATTTTCCCTGTATATATGTACATACCTTCATACCTCCCTTGATGGGTTAATATGATGGCTTAGTGCAACATTGAACCATTTAACAACTTGTCTAGCTGAGACAAGTCTATTTGCAGAGTGGTCCATTTAATATCTTCAAAGTGCACGTTTTATACATGCCATTGCACCATCATGTTCTCCTTTTCCATGACCAGTCTCAAAGAAATTCCAACAATGTTTAATGTGGGTTTTCTTATGAAGACAACACAACCAAAAAAATTATCATGAAGATTTGAATTGACTTGCGCATCCATATAACCATATCCAATGTTCATTGAATTTTATTCCATGGCCTTTCAATGAGTCATAAATCTTATCAAAACAATGTTGTACAAAATGTGTATCATGTGTACGATCATTTTTGATGTAAAAGTGATATTCTTTAATAACATGTCGATTCTCACTATTGCTTTCTATATCATCAACATTTTGTTCAACATTTCCATATAGAATATGGATAAGCATAGAGACTTGGTCAGAATGATAATATTCACTCTATATTTCATTTTGTGCAACAAATGTGTAATTCTCTGCAAAATCAACTATTGACAAAATGGTCAATGGTCCCTGGTGTTGGAAATAATACTGAGAGGGGGGGTGAATCAGTATTATCAAGTTCTTATAATAAAACTTCCTTATTTACACTTGAATTATTTTTGCATGTCAGTACCATAAAATAATGAGCATGAACAAAGAAAACAGATAGTCACACCAAAGAACACCAGATGTGAGGTGGAAACCCAATGTGGGTGAAAACCACCTACTGCAATATGTCTCTATCTTCTTTCAAATTAGAAACTTCTTTTACAAAGGTTTTGTACTGGTGCAGTCCTTTACCAGTACGCGGGCTGCAACCTGCAGAGAGCTACAACTCTCTTCCGTTTTCCAGTTTCTTCTGGAAGGGAGCTACAACCCCCTACTTCTTTTCTTTCAAGGACCACTTTTCATAAATTTTCAAACTGGATCCATAAACATCAGCAGATCATCAAGTACAAGAAAATCACCTAGTCAACTGCAGTAACCAGATCAACAGTAATAGTAAACTAAACCCAAAACACCTTATCAACAGAAAAAATTCAGCCAACAAAAGATCTTAAGACAGATACGCAGTTTTTCTTTCTCTGGTCTGCGTGCGTACACACTTCACCTTCTGCTCTCCTGCGTATACCCGCAGAGACCCTTCTGCCGTACCGTGTACCCATGCACTGTTTCTCCAATCACGCTGCGTATTGTTACTGCAGGCACGCACCCACAGATACTATCGTGCCGCGTACTGCTGCTGTAGCCATGCACCCACAGATGCTATCACGCCGCGTACCTACGCACCTGCTTCTTCTGAAGGGCCACATACTTTCACTGTGCCTACGCACCTGAACTTCTGTCGCGCTGCGTACCCATGCACTGCGCCTTCTTCTGCTCAGCGTACCCACACACTTCGCCTTCTCCTGCTCTGCGTACCCACGCACTGCGCCTTCTTCTGCTCTGCGTACCCACGCACTTGCACCATTAATCACCTGCGTACCTCTGATTATGGCCAAACTGGTAGTCCTCCAGTGTGCCATCGATAGTCAGACGCTCAGATCTGATCATGCGCTTGAGAGATTATCCTTCATAGATTCGCTTTTAACTTCACTGGAACAATAACCCGATATTTCCAATCTTAAGATATTCAACTTGCAAAAGATGCTTAGCCAAGAGATCTCCTTTTCTTTATATAGGCAAGCTCTTCCTAAAATCATGGATCAAAACCATAGATAACCAATACAAGGGGCCTAAAAACATGGGGCTCAATAATAATAATAATAATATAAAGCAATACCACGGGCCAAAACCATAGAATCAAGAACGGTGGGCTAAATACCACAAGCCAAACATAAGAAACCCCACGAGAGCGCGTTTTACTGCCTTGAAGTGTGTGCACTGGGGTCCGCACCTTCTGAACGGGTAACCTGCGGGTATGAACGCACCTCTTGTATGGGTAACCTGCGGGTCTGCACCTTTTGAACCATTCACCTACGAGCCTCTTAATTTCCATCGTTTTGAGAGCCTGAATAGACCATTGCCACTTGAGTGAGTTGCCATCAAGTACAACACCTGTATCATAGAGCCATCCCAGAATCATAATGCCAACACCTGGTGGAAAAATTTCATAGGATTTTTTGAATTCTAGGTCCTGCCATCAAGCTCTATGTGAATGTTTGGTGTACACATAAATTTCTATCTCAAATTTCTTCAAAAACACTATCACAACAATTTCTTCTTCTTGTAAATCAATCCTTTTAGCACTTATACTATTATTTGAACTAATTGATGTATGGATATATTCATATCTCTTCCATTTCACTTTTATGTTAGACAATGATTGATCATTTATCTTAATAGAACATATGTTGTGAAATAAAGTCAAATTTCCACAATGATCACATTTTTTACCACCAACACATTTCTTTTGGTAAAATAATTCATGAATTTCTCTTTCACATAGAATTTTAGATATGAAACCATGGATAGTAGAAGGAGGAGGTGATTTTTTCCAAAATGTTTTACCAAAATTAAGAAAGGTATCATAATATAATTAAAAGTCGACATGATAATGACAACAACATGTATCACGTACAATGATATGTTTAACATACCATGGTTTTTGTTTCACAAAAGTACTAATTGAGACATTAATTCCACGATTCTCTTCTATGAACTTATTGAACAACTCTATTTGAATGGTGTCCAATATATGTTTTGCATGTTCTTCATACCGATTTCATGTTATTCTTCACCACATCACATCCCTTGCTTTTGGTGAAACACATGAATTTTCATCCAATATTCATATATTATTTTCTTAACATCTTCTCCAATTCTATATTTGTATGGTTGCTTACAAATAATTTCCCAACAACTGAGCTCATCATTTACATCTATTTGCAATCAAAATTTCCTATGTTTGTGCAATGTTTTTCGTATGATCCCTAATATTATTTCCATAGATTTTACCAAACTGTTTTCTTTAGTACTTCATGTTATCACCAAAAATTGATCATCTAGCCTAATTTAGTAGATGGATCGAAGTCCGCCATGTAAAGCCAATTTTACCATAGCAAAATTTCTTTCACTGTGAGAAATTACCTAATAAACCACCTTTGTTAACTAATTTATAGTTAACCCCATGAAGAATAATTAGATAAATCGCTATTTATTTTATTTTCTTATAGGAATAATTAATTAAACCATTGTTTAATTATTATTCCTTGTCATATTTGACCCAATCATGAAAAATAAACAGATAAATCATTAATTATCTTATTTTTCTCCAAGAAATAATTATTAATCACTAATTAATTATTATTCTTTGTCAAAGCTGACTAAATCCGTTAGCAATAATTAAATAAATCCTTATTTGTTTATTATTCCTTAATTGATTCCTTGAAATGATAAATAAATCATTTATTATTAATTTATTATTCTAAATAAAAGTTTAAATATTTTTCCCTCCTAACCAAATATAATAAAATATTCCAAGTGGTTATTCCAAGAATGGGATCAATAATATTTTATTATTGCTCATTATTCGAGGATAACTCAATATTTTGTTATAAATAGAAGGGCTTCCCATTCATTATTCACTTTTGATTATTTTCATTGTTGCACTCATTGTTGTAACTCTGATTATTTTCATTCTCACACACCATATTTTTGCTCATTTTATGCATTATAGAGGAGAGAGACTCTACACAAGCTGAAGATGTTTGGGGATAGCCAAGAACCCATCCCATAGAGGGGGACTAGTAACATTTATATGTTCTCTTCACAGGTGTTATAATAAAATTATTCTTTACATATTTGGTTTCCATTGGATGATTGGAGTTATTACTCTTTGTGATAGATCCAATTGGGCACATCACTCCCATAATCCAGATCAGTGATTTAGGGCTCATTAAACTCTAATTTCAATTGCTACATGCCATAAACAAGTCACCCTGTTGAATTCCTCCTTCCGAGACAATTTCATGACTTGAAGACATCCTAAAATGACCTCTAAAGGGACCAGCGCGGGTAGGCCCATGTAAGGGTGTGCTGCAAAGAAGTTGAGTCCATGCCAGGGTGCTTTGTAAAGCACTTAGGACCTCTTTCACCTCCGTTGGGCGAGATTGAGTGAAATTCACATAGGGTTTGGGGAATATTCTTATCTCTTGGAATCATATAGAAGTTTCCCTCACTTATCAACTCCTATGAGCTTGAAAATGGATGAGGAATGAGTTAATATTCATCCTATCCTCTCATCCCTTCCTCCATGGAACTAATTTTAAGTATAGAAGGTTGTTCAATACCCCCATTTTTGACATAACCTCCTTCATCTTCCTATAAATTGAACACTCATCTAACTGATCAAGGACTAGACTATGATGAATTGTAAGGAGGTAATGTTGCTACGATAATCGACTTTGAGACAAGTATTGTTATGCTACAATTTTTTCATGCTTTTGATGTGATGTGGATGGGATCCAAGCTAGAGGAGTGACTTCGAATCAAACTCGACGGTTGTAATTCCTTCTTCTATTCAATAAAGTATTTGAACCTTTTCCCCATATGCTTATCTTGTTATATGATGCTTATATGTGTGAATGTATCTGATTCCATTTACTTGTATTCTATAGATATTTTTCTTTGATTGGTTCTTTGCCTTCTGTTGATGTTTACAGGCACTTGTCAAGCATGTTAAGTACGAGAAGGAGCGACAGGATCGATACAAAGAAGACAAGAGGAAAGTGGAACTTCAAGTAGGCCTTGTCATCTTCTTTGTCTTATCTATTTCTTATAGGAAAAGGCTAGAGTGCTTTAAACTGTTGTTCTATATATGGCTACTTATCCAGGGAATTAGTATTTATCCATAGACACCAAATTCTCCAATACAAATTGGTGACCATACTAGGGAAGATCATCCTTCCTAGTATCTTATCGACTTACTAGGACACTCTTGCACACCCTACTTGTGTTCATTGATTGTATGTCAGTTCTTTTGCATTGAATTTTGGTCAAAACTATGTCAAATTGCCTCTTGAAATGGCTTACTATCACTAACGCATGCTTGTGAGGGACACAATGTGCTACAAAGCACCCTTGGCTTCAAGATAGTTATCTAAAGCACATTGTCTCCCACTCAGGGCTACGCTGATCCTCCTAGGGTCAGTTTCCCACCTTTCGATTGAGTTTTTACTAACTTTGCTCTATTTGATTACTTATTGATTGGTCAATGAATGTCATGTCTCATAAAACAAGTTTTTATCTCCTTTGCTATCCCTAATTGGACTTGGTTGATTAGTGTTCCTTAAACCTTTTCTTTGTCATTATTGATCCATAGTCAAAGTTAGATTATAGTCTATTAATCTTTGTTCGAAAGAAAGTGTCGAAAAAGTATTTTTTCCCTTTGAAACAGAACTGTCAAAAAAAGTCTTCATTCTTGTTAAAGATTGATTGATTGTATGTTCAGTAGTTTCCCTCTGTTCATATTCACATTAAGGAAATCAAAAATAAATAAATACATTTTGCATTGAAAAATTTTGTGTGTGCTCATAGGAATATTTTATGGAAATTGCATTAGATTGTGTTTTTTTCTCTTTGATCGAAAGAAATTTGATTGCTCTATCCCTATTAGCTAAGATTTTCATTGTTAAATTGAATGGAAAGAATTCTTATCATCATAGTTGCATTCCTAGGAATTTCAGAATACATCACATGGTGAACTTGAAAAGCAAATTCCTAAGCAAGATCAACTTAAAATTAACATTAGTTTACCTAATGGAGCATTGTCATCTAATGAAAAACATTTAGTGGTTCTAGGCTAGAGACATGTTATAGCATTGTAAAACAAAGCAGTTGTCACTAACTTGTCTACAATACATCCCAAGTGTGATTCCTCATTCCACGTACATGAGTATATCATATTTCATCCATGTACCAATGGGTATATAAGGTGGTGTTACAGTACGTGAAGTATATGGGAATTCTCTCACTATGCAGTTTTGCATTAAATAGCACTTATACGGATTGGGCCTCCACGTACTTCCAGGTATATATGGGAGGACAACACTAGGTTGCTATCCATCCTTAGGTAACTGAGTTGGCTACCTTGTACACTGTGATACACCAAACACAACACTTGGGGAGATTGCTTGCCTGTACTTCTCGGTTCGCCGAGAGGTATTCTCCAGTTCCTAGTTGCTTGGTAAACCTTTTTGCCTAGATTACCCAATTTTTTTATTTCTTTTTTGTAATAAAATTAATCAAAAATTGTGGAGGAACATCAACCCTTACCCCATCATTCGTGGAGAGTAGCAAGCAAGCCGCGTTTGCTACTCGAATCTACCCCTATTCGATCAAAGTGGTCTTGCTTAACTGAGTCAAGTACATCAAGAACTCTTGGTTATTGATCTGAATTACAGAATCATCCATTTCAGTAAGTACTAAGACTCTAGTTACTCCAACTATTTCTGGTACATTCGTTACTGAAGAAGAAGTTTCACAATTACCTGAGGACACTATAACTGATACTAGTGAAATAGTAACCGAAGTTGTTCAACAACAAGTTGATCCTCAACTTGAAATTACTCAATGAGAAATTACTTTTGAACTTGAATTAGTTCAACCAGAATTCAATCTAGAACCTATCACAATTCAAACAGAAGTTAATTCTGAACCTAAAGTTGTTCAAGAACCTCTACCTGAAATTGTTATCCTTTTATTGAAACATCTGGACTTCGAATTTGAACATTCAAAAGTTGTTACTTTACAAGAAGACGATCAACCAGTTAACTCTTAGACATCAATAACTACTGAAACTTCCACTTTACCAACACCAAAAGTCTATTACGGACCTAACGGTGAAGTTCTTCCACCTGGTTTAATTGCTATTGAGGAAGAATTTGAAGAATATACTACACCTGGAACCCCATTCCATTTTGGAACTGAGCTTTATCTTTAGCCTTATACTCCTCATTTTACTTCTCCTTTTGATCCTACTTGTTTTCAAGTACCCATTGATTCTTTAGGACATCTATTGGGTCATGTTGGCTTAGTCGAGCCTAATCTAGGTTTAGAAGTGATTTAGCCAAACAAATCCTGAAACTACCGATCCTTTCAGTAACAGTCCATGCTGCACAGACTGATGTCTCACTCGAGGTAGTATGGGAAGGTGCTGGAACCAGGTTTCCACACCCTAGGGATGTCTTAATGAAGTCTAGGAAGTTTGCAAACCAAACTTGTGCGCTTTTTCTACTTCACACAACTGTCTATCCTTCGCAATTTATGTGATTGCTTTCATGCAGCTCTGTAAAGAGTTTGAAGAAGTGCTATCTAGATCCTTTATCCTTACTGTGCTATTATTAAAGATCTTGACTTAATTTTGCATACCCAATATTCTCATTAACCATTTAACATTTATAACAATTGTGCGCAATCATAAAACTGTAAAGAGATGCATAAATATAACAAAAGCATAAACAAAGTATTTCATAATCAACTTATCTTTTATTAATCCTTTGTTCAAGTACAATCCCAACTCCACCCTGCGCACTCAGTTGCTGGGGTCCATGCACATAGCTACGGACTCGATCAGGCCTCTATTCACTTAGCTGTAGAGCCTCTTCCTACCACTACAATCCAAGACTCGGACTTATAGACCCAGAGCTTAATTCACCATCCAAAAGAACAAATTACTTCTCCAAAACTAAGACTGACTTTACACTTAGAGCCTCACTCTATTTAATGTATGGTAGGCTGACATACCATACATTAAACTACATTATTTTAGGGTAGACAACCCTAGACTCTCGCGCTCCATGCCTGCATTTTGCGGGGTCTTTATATTGCACTTTGACCAAAATTCGGGGTTCAAGCCCCAAAACATACTATGGGGGGGATCCACTACCCAACAAGCCCCCCAAAAAATCACCATGACTCGTCCCAAGTCACTCTATTGGCACGATGATAGTCATGCAAAGTCCATGCAACAGGTCTCGTGCATCTTGGGTGTCTGTAGCACACTGTTTCGCCGCTTTCTGTACTTGTTGCACACGTATCGTTGAACTTTCATGTGCTGAGTCACATTCCTGTCCAACCATGTACAGTTCCTGCATCTGTGCCAGCTTCCCTTCAATGGTAGCTATGATTATGAACTCTTCATTGATCCATGGCTGGAGGCGTGGTTTAAATAGGGCTTCCTTTTGGTGCGCGATGTTGTTATAGACATATTTGGGCACTGCAACCCCAATCATATATGTCCAGAAACCAAGGGCTTCTGAGTCCCTAAAAGTGTTGTTTCACACCTTAAAGGAACAAGGTCAGCTGATTACATCATCTCCCAGAAGTTCTCCACAGAAAACTGCTCATAACTAGTCGAAACTAGACCATACAGACTGCTCAGTGCTAAGGGTGCGATGCATCTCACCTGCCACATGAAAAAAGTGCGATGTATACTGAAAATCTCTTCTGTAGGGTGTGATGGGGGAGAGTAGACAAATGGCAGAGACAGTTTGCAAGGTGGATGATTATGGAATCTTCCAGAAACTTCTCCTGTGACACTTGCCTCTCCAAATTTGCCCAGGGATGAGTAATAGATCATTAATCTCCAAGTGGAACCAAGAAATATCAGAGAGAGGACACTAATCAAAATCCCAGAAGCTAACTCACCCCCCTGCAAACATCTATATATGGATTCCTCATCCCAGAGATCGAGGGGTTGGAACCTTGTGTCTTGTAAGGAAGTGTTGTTCATTTCTTGGTGGAACATCATAGTGTTGGGTGATCTAAGCTTTTCATGAGGTGAAGAAGGGCTTTCATGCTGGAAGGATGATGATGGGTCAGACCAATGGGTTGTAATCCTCTCTTCTAATCTTTATATCAATAAATCTATTCAAGTTTTCCTCCACATTCTTTTATGTTTGATGATATATGCATTTGTGTGGTCAATATATATCTGGTCTTATATTATTTATGATTGTAGATCTCTATACTTTGAAGGTATTATGCTACTTTGACTTTACAGGTACTCTTTGAAATGGGGTAATCAAGGAAGGAGTGGCAAAGATCTTTCAGAGGGGAGAAGGAACAAGCAAGGAACCAAGCGAAAGATTGAGGTTGTTATTCTTTTCTCCTCTCCTATCTACTTCTCATAAAGGAAAACGAAAGTAACTTTAGTTTGTTTGTCTCTAAGATAGCTACCCATCTTAGTGGGACTAGTAGCTCTGCATGGACACTAGATTTCCTGATAACAAAATGGTGACCGTACTGGGGAGCGAATAGCTTGTTTGCTTGTCTATATTTGTTTTTCTTTATAAACTACAAATGGAGCCTAAAGTTAAGCCAACTAGCCTTCAAACTACATTTGCTATGCAAGTGCAAAGTAGACCAATGCTACTTTAGTCCATATCCGGGTTTTGTTTATAAACTAAACAACTGATTTTCAAACATCCTAATTGCCCCGGTGGTGGCTCAATTAACCTCATTAGATCAGCCCCTGTGATTTTCATTTACTAACTATCATTAGCTCGGTCTAAATCCCTGAACTAAGCTACAAACTGTGACCAGAAACCAAGTTGAAGTCTCGTCCCTGGACCATCACACCTTCTCCTCTTGGCAATCTAGATGCATCACACCTCCCGTGTGCAGTAGGTGACATGCATCCCTATTTCCCTGTGTTACAGGTGCGATGATCAGATAAGACTGTTTATGCCTCCAGATTTTGGTTTTTTGTTCACTCTCTTCAGCTTTATTTAGGAGTTTTACTGTCTGTGATCAGTATACCACTGTGGAAACTCCCTTCCTTTTCATTATTCAGCCTCCATTGTACAAAGAATTGTGAATGTTTTTATGTATTGTTCGCCATTTACAGTTTTCCTTTACAAGGAAGTAGCTTAGTCAAACTGTCGTCTTTTGATTTGGAAGTGTCGCAAGTGTTGTTTTCAGTCAAAGAAAAGAATCCTACTATTCTTGTTGGTCGATTACATTGTTACTCTTGTATTTGATTTGAATTAATAGTTTTTCAAGTGTCGAAAGTAGTTTTCAATTGAAAATTGCAAAGTGTCATCATTATCTTCCTTTCGTCTTTTGAAGAGAAAATTGTTAGTACTGTTGCTTTGAAAAGATAATTCAGATTTGTACTTAGCATTCTTTTTGTCATTCACACATTAAGAAAGTGGAAAACAAATACATGCATGTGCATTTGCATTTAGACTGCTTGTTGATTTTGATTCAGTATAGTGCATCTAGTGTGTGCTCTCTGCTCTATGTTGAAAGAATCCTGCTTCTCTTTCCTTAGTAGCTAGGATTTTCATTGCAAAAAAAAAATAAACGATTTTTTATCATCTTAAATTGCATTTTAGGTATTGTATATCTACATCACACGGTGAACCTTAAAGGAAAACTTCTTAAGAAAGATCAATTGTAAAATAAATTCAATGAACATAAAAACACTTTGGAACCTAACGCACAACATTTAGAAGTCTAGTTGTGATGGTGTCGCAAGTACAAGCGTTGCCTGTTGTATAACAACCTCAAGTTTCTCAGGTCGTAATATAGCAGCCTATTGTCTCCATGACGCAACCACAATCACCGATTAGTGGCTCCTTAAATAGAGTGACCCAAGCTCAAACGAGTACTATTACCCCTCATCTTGGTCAAACAGCCAGTATTGGACAACAACAAATGGTTTCACAACCATGGCTAACAATATCAACAACCGCAATTGCAACAAGCTTACCAAGGATCTGAGCAACAAATCTTTACGAGTAATGGCAGCCGTATATTCAAAACAGTCAACATCAATCATATCATAATGGTTATGCCTATCAACCTTACCAAAGTTATCAGCATCAAATGCATTATGCTGGTATACAAAGACCCACTACTTAGGCAATCCCATCTTATCCTGGGTATGCTTCGCCAAACTTGAATCAACAGTTGCCCTTCGTGGTGACTTTAGAGTTACCAGATTTAAATTGACTAACAAACGATCCAATTGCTTATGCCCCTTGGTGGCCAACGATTCCTCAAAAACTTCCGTTAGATATTCCTAAATTTAATGGAAATCTGGGTGAAGACCCATCAAATCATGTGATGACCTTTCATCTGTGGTGTTCATCCAACACTCTCAATGATGATTCGATTAGGCTTATCCTTTTTCAACGAATGTTAACTAGTCCGGCAGCAAAATGGTACATCGAATTGCCTAGAGCTTCATTCGATAAATTCAGCACCCTTGCCACAACCTTTTTAACCCATTTTCAGTTACCAATAAGGTACGAAATGGGAACAGAGCTTCTTACCAATTTCAAGCAAATGACGGCCACTCACATATCTGATCATATTCATGAGTGGCGATGTCGTCGTAGAATGGTAAAAACATATGTTCCTGATCAGTTTCTCGCTGAATGGTTTATTAAGTCATTATTGCCTTCTATTACAGAAGATGTGGCAGAGGGAGTGGTAATCATTGAAGAGCAAGTCATTGCTCATGCACAATATCTAGACTCGATCTATACTTAGTCTGGCATGCTCTACGAAAAATCCCTGATGCTCCTAGACCGGAGTTTTTCGTTCCTCCTCCTCCTAAATCAAACAAAGACTCTCATGCTAGTGATGGTGTGATAGGTACAACTAGCACGAAAACCATAAAGGCTACATCAAAGAAATCCTGTACGGTTTCTAGACAAAATGCAAATGAAGAACCTCTCACCTCAGAGATCAATGTCGTGTCAACTAACAAGGGCAAAAATCCAAAGCAACCAGGGGGCAAAATGAAAGGGAAAAAGAAGAAGCAGGGTAAGTCATCTCCTGAAAAACCTTCTGCAAACCCTTATGAGCAAAGGAAACCCCCTACAGGGTGTCAGATATGCAATGAGGATCATCAAACGAGAGATTTTCCACATAAAGCTGAAGTTAAGAAACTCTTTAAGAGTTCAAAAACCTCAGCGGTATTAACTGATCCGTTTCCAAACCCGAGAACCAATGTGGTTGCTAGTGACAATGCTTCCCCATCCCAAGTGCTTATGTTTTCCATTTCAAAACAACAAAAAGATTCTTTGATATCGACTAGGAATAGAGATTACGGGAATCCACAGCCATCGAACAACAAGGCTACTGATCAACCTAGTAGTTCGACAACAACTTCAACCAAAGTTGTGCCACCCATCAGTCCTGAGCTAACAATAAAGCCACCAAAGGGAGTAGTACACAAATCGACATTTCATCCTCGTGCCAGAGCAGCACAGAATTATAATATAGTAGAGGACCTGGCCCAATCGTTTTCCACTATGTCAACACTTGAGGTACTATAAAATTGCCCCTCCTAGAAGTAGGATCTATTATCAACAATAGGTGGGATTGACCCAGCGGATTCCAATCTTGTGGCCTTTAATCATAAAGGATATGAACCTCAGTTACCAGCTCAACTCACTTTCCTCATCCAAGTGAAAGCCCTCAACAAAACTGTTCATCAAACAATTATTGATGAGGGGGCATCTACATGTATTATGTCAATGAGTTGCTGGAAAACTTTAGGATCACCACCCTTGTTGCGATCGTCAAAGACGTTAAAATCATTTGATGGATGAACATACACTCCATTTGGGATTTTAAGTAACTTGAAAGTAAAACTGGGGGGCAACATAGTAGAAATTGATGTTGAAGTTATCGATGGAAACCTCGATTACAACATCCTACTGGGAAGGCCCTGGATTTATGCTATGGCTACTGTTGTGTCGACATACTTCAGAAAGGTTGCATTTCATTTTCGAGAGATTACAATCGTCGACCAACAAACCTTTCTCCTCAACGGTTCAAAAGTTACAGGAAGCATTCTGATGATCCACAAAAGCTCTCAGTTGCTTCAAAATATCGAAGTAGGCCTACTAAAAGACCCTACATTGATGGGTACTTTTTCCCTACCGCCTCCAAACAATCTGGTGGAAGTGGCCATGGTGGGAACCTGCAATATGATATCTTCTAGATTCAGAAGATTCCTAAACATTTTGATAGCATGGATCATTTCCATTTTAGAAATATTGTAGCAATCAATTTTCTTGGCCTAGGGGGCAAACCCAAATCAACGCTCATCGAGTGTTTGGATAGATAGGTCTAAGGAATATGGTATCTCTTTAGATCCTTGGTTGCATATACATTCTACAAACGAAGGAATCATTCAGTAAATGATGATAGGAGAGGCACCATGGGAATATTACCACCATCGTTCCCATCTTTCGGATTACCATGAAGATTATTCCAACAACCTTAATCATCCTTCAGTTTTTGGTTTTCTATCAAATACTGTAAATACAGTGGATTATGAGGATAGTTCTTTTACTTTGTCAACCTCATTAAAAAATGAAACAACTCCCTTTCCAAATCGATTCTTTGATTATGATCTCATAAAATCCAAGTCGAGTCTTTCAAAGATCTCGAAAGTAAACCTTCATTCCAACCACAATGTTGAATACAATGAAGCTTGGGGGGCATGCACTTCGATTTGTGTTATTATGCTGGGGGCATGCGAACTTATAACAAGCATAGCTTTTCATTTCAAGCTTGTGTAAATGTGAAACTGAATCTGGCATATGTTGTCGCATGGTTCAAGCTCATTAATAAATAAACCAGACCATGAGCAGTGTTACCGCAGGGTTCATGCTCGTTAAAAAATAAACCCACCACGAGCAGTTTTACGCAAAGTTCAAGCTCGTTAAAAATTAAACCTAAGCAATGAGCATATGTTCCACCAGAGTTTAAGCTCATTAAAAAATGAACTAACCTCTGGTAAATAACCATTGTAAATTCATTATCATTAGTTGTTGAGCCTTGGTCGTTTTCTTACCATTACCTACACTCTGTTTTAGCCAATCATACGCCTCCATTTGATTGTTTACCCTTTTGAGGAACAACTGTGATGAGTGATTTTGTTAGCCATACTTGTAACACTGCCGTGATTGGAAAACTCCAAACCTTACCTGGAACTAGCTGCTACCCGAAAATATCACTCGTTCCTCAAAAATGAGTCTCCTTTACGCTCTTTTCATCTGACTCATAAAATATAAAAATATTGCCGAGCGATTGGCCTCTCCAGCTCGTTAAAGCTATCGAAAGTGCTATCCCTCCTCTAGATTTTAATTTTTTTGGACCTGAGGGATTATTACACAAAATGATCGAGCGCCTGTCTTGTTCGGCTCGTTAAAACTATCGAAAGTTCATCCCTTTCATATTATTTTATACTTTTTTGGACTTAAGGGATTATGTGACGAAAAAGGATTCCTGGAGTTTCCTTTCCATCCCTTTTCATACTCTCTAAAATTGAAAAAGGACCGATTTGTCTTTGTCGTTAAACTCATTAAAACGAATAGCGAAAAATGTGTCCATAAATACAAGAACGAGTTTCACTATCGCTAGGCTCGTTAAAACATAGCGACGGGTTTTCCCAAAGGGAAAATTATAGAACAAGCATATGTTATCCTCCTCAAGCTTGACAAAAATAAAGAGGCACTAGTCAACAATGACTGGGGAAAAATTGGGAAGAAAACTTGAAGAAACTTTATTGGTAGCAAGTCGCTCTTGAACATGACACTTTCACTCCATCACCATGATTGAGTCGGGTAGGGTTATTCTGTTCACCGGTCATATTACCATTAGTCCACCACACCATCCATTTTTGGGTTAATGCTACCAATCCATTTCGGTGTTGCCGATATGTTCAAGAGAAGTTGCTCACAGAATTCACCAACCCAGCTTGTGTCTCATCCGCTACAATACCTTCACCCTTCATTCTTTCATGATCGCCACCCTGAACCATGTATCATCAGATCATTTTCACCTCCACAAAATCATTTGCTCCGTTCCGTGTCATAGATGCGGGATTCATTAAGGCCCTCCTACGACAGGTCACTTCTTGTTGACGACAACTCATTATCCAAGAAGTCAACCTAGGAACAACCCTTTCGATACTTTGAAGCTTGAATGCCTCAATGGCAAGTTTCTCACTTCCCGTGATAGGTTTACATCAATGGCCTTCGACCAAAAGATTTTATGTGGTGTTCGACGCCAAGTCCCATTTTCACACCATGTGAATTGTATTGTAATACCTTGAGGGTCATCACCATTATCGGTGATTCCTCTCATGCCTATTAATAGCTTACATCATTGGCTGGTAATCAGGTGATGTCTTTCCATGTTTGACTCTAGGACATCTTTTCACATGGATTGACTTGTACTTCGGGCGAAGATTGAATGAGTTTGAAGACCCTGAATCTAGTTTCATCCATCTGGGCTACGATATATTTAGGAAAATAAAGACATCAAATGTACATCATTGCTGCAGAGATGATCATCTGAACCAAAGGATGATGACTCTATCAGAATCATTAGTCTGCCATACAGACAGTTGTCTGTCCTATGTACATGAAAATGAATTTATAAAGCTAAGCATGGGAATGCCTACCTCAGCTAGATCATGAAAATATTATGAAGATAATGTATTGTATTGTATCTTATTACAGGTCGCCTTCCAGTTCGAAATACCTCGGATCCTCATGATAAAGCATTTCACTCGACATCAAAACATTTACGACCTCATGCTTTAGGGGGAAACTATTATAGATATATTTGGGTGTTGTAACCCCAATCATATATGTCCATAAAAAAAGGGCTTATGAGTCCCTAAAAGTGTTGTTTCACACCCTAAAGGACCAAGGTCAGCTGATTACATCATCTCCAAAAAGTTCTCCACAGAAAAATGCTCAGAACTGGTCAAAACTGGACCATACAGACTGCTCAGTGCTAAGGGTACGATGCATCTCACCTGCCACATGCAAAAAGTGTGATGCATACTGAAACGCCCTTTTGTAGGGTATGATGGGTGAGAGTAGACAAATGGCAGAGACAGTTTGCAAGGTGGATGATTATGGAATCTTACAGAAACTTCTCCTCGGACACTTGCCTCTCTGAATTCGCCCAGGGATGAGTAAGAGATCATGAATCTCCCAGTGGAACAAAGGATGATCAGAGAGAGGACACTAATCACAATCCCAGAAGCTAACTCACCCCCTTGCAAACATCTATATATAGATCCCTCATCCCAGAGATCGAGGGGCTAGAACCTTGTGCCTTGTAAGGAAGCGATGTTGGTTTCTTGGTGGAACATCATAGTGTTGGGTGATCTAAGCTTTCCATGAGGTGAAGAAGGGATTTCATGCTGGGAGGATGACATTGGGTTAGACCAATGGGTTGTAATCCTCTCTTCTAATCTTTATATCAATAAATCTATTCAAGTTTTCCTCCATATTCTTGTATGTTTGATGATATATGCATTTGTGTGGTCAATATATATCTAGTCCTATATTGTTTATGATTGTACATCTCTGTACTTTGAAGGTATTATGCTGCTTTGACTTTACAGGTACTCTTTGAAATGGGTTAATCAAGGAAGGAGCGGCAAAGATCTGCCAGAGGAGAGAAGGAACAAGCAAGGAACCAAGTGAAAGATTGAGGTTGGTATTCTTTGCTCCTCTCCTATCTACTTCTCATAAAGGAAAACGAAAGTAACTTTAGTTTGTTTGTTTCTAAGATAGCTACCCATCTTAGTGGGACTAGCAACTCTGCATGGACACTAGATTTCTTGATAACAGATGCCTAAGCGGTCCTTCAGTGCCCTTGCCTGCTATAGTATGGCGAGTCATTTAGTAAGGGCAACCATCTGCATAGTGCCTTGGACACTGTGGTACTCCTGTTGCAACTCACGCACCTCTGTCTCTAGGTGCTGTAGGTTTGGGTCTTCCTGTAGATGAGTAAGTATGGTGAGCGCTTGCTCCAACATCCCAGTGGACCACTGTATCACCTGGCCAATTTGTTCCAACCCCATCTAGATAGCATGGCTGTGCTGCTCTCAAATTTCTGGGGGTGTGGAGGGCTACACCTTCAACCGCAGCTCGGCGATTTGTAGGTTTAGCTCCAACTAAACCTTTTTCATTTCCTCCTAAGCCTTACGGACTCCGGCTGCCAATCTATGGACTCGCTCTACTGCTGGTAGTTCCTCTGGCATGGACAACTCTGGAACGCTTTTGCATGCATCCTCTATGGCCTACTCCAATCCTCTAACCTGTGTAACCAATGCATCCCTCTAGATGCTGATCTGGTCCATGTTATTTTTTGCTCATTCAAGACCTGGATCGCTTGACCTTCCCGAGCGTCAAGTTTGGTGATGACCCCATCTTGCAGCTGGTACAAAATTTTTCATGGTAGGGTGGCCAAGTTCAAGCCGACACCTTTCATGCTACTCATCGTAGCCCAGTCATCCTCATTTGCTGCTGCTGGTGTGCCTTCGAGCAATATGAAGTTGTTACTCATATAGGCGCGCATCGTTTGTTCGGCCTCAATGGTTCTTGTTGCAACATATTGGGCCATTATACTTGTTTGGGGGTGTTGTACCTATAAACCTTGTATTTGTGTGCTAAGCGCCCCCAACATAGTGTTCTTCTCCATCCGCAATCCCTGGAGCACGCCTTCCACAACTTCCTAAATTGTTTTGCTCATATCCAATAGATCACCTTTTGTGAGCATGATTGGGTTGTCAGATGTCTTTGTGATTTTCCCTTTCTTTTCGGGGACGGTTTTCTCTGGGTCACGCGGCCGCTTGAGTTGTGTTCATGTTGTACTAGGGTCCACGCGATCCTCTTCCCTGTGTACATTCCTAGTCTGCTACCCCGAGGACATTTCCTGGCCTTCCTCGGCCTCTCTGCTTAGTGCGGTTGTGGTTTCTGCCATTTGTGCTACTTTTTGTTTCTAGAACTTCCTCTCAGCCAATTGTGTGAGGCGTAGCTTAGTGTCCTTCTTGCGTTGTCAAGCTGCGACCTTCTCCATTTCTGCCAAGTCCGGGGCAAACCACTCTGAAGGCCATGACTCAATTACTGTGAAGATCACATCATCCATTGCAATGAATGGAAGCTCCTCCCAGTTTCATATTGGATCCTTGTGCGCTTGGATATACAAGTTATGCATATCCACCTTGAATTCTGCTGCGCTTTGCAAGATGTTATGAACTGTAGGGGACAAGTGTGGCCTAGGGTTGATCCATATTCGGATGCTTGCCTCCATGAACACCTAGAACACCTTTATCTCATGAATCCTTTTTGCGTCTCTTGTAGCCCAGAGTGAGGTGTACCCCGCGGCTTCAAGCAGGTCACCCTCAGTAGTGGGAGATTAGCTATCTGCCAGTAGCTCCCTTGCAACCAATAGGATGGATAAGACCAACCACACATAGTGGAAGGTCTTTCCCTACTCCTAGGCCTCCCTACATTTCGTCAAGCATTTATCACATAGGAACTGCGCCCAGTTGAACTAGACCCCCTCTGCGGATTGCTCTGCCAATGCAATCATAGACATCGGTACCTCGTTGGTGCACATTCCCTCATTAGCTTGCTAGCCAATAGCTGGGTGGCTATGCGCACCCCTTGGTATTTAATACTTGCTATTATGTACCCGCGCTTTCTCTTTTCTAGCTTATACTTGGCCTTCATAGCTTCTGCGAGGGCCAAGTCACTGCTTTTTCTTGCTATGGCCATGAGGTCATTTCCTTTGACTAGGATTCGAGAAACTTGGTGAATCTGTTATGAAACCAGCTCAAGAAAAGATAGAAAAGATAGATCAACGCCTTAGAATTCAGCCTCTTCGAGGGGGCAACCTCCTTTACATTACATAAATGAACAATTCTTGGATGATACAAATGACAAAACCTCCTTTCTATATATAGGAGTCTAAGGATTCATAATATAACCCAGCCGACCTAACAATAATAATATAAAGCCACAAAAATAACAATAGAGGGATTCTATGGGGCACAGTAATAACAATATGGGGGCAATAGGGGCACAACAATATTAATAAGGGGTACAACTACCATAGTAATGGGGTAATCACTAGTATTATAGGGACCCAACATGCCCCTCTACTTCAAAAAAAGTGTTGTCCTCAACGCTTGAAGTTCTGGATGCTTCTGTATAAAATTCTCATCCTCCCATGTGGAATCTTCAGCGGATAAGTTCTTCCACTTGATAAGATACTTCAAAATTGATCGATTTCATAGCTGTCGAGTTCTTGGTTCTGTGACTGCTTCCGGTTCCAATATAATTTTTCCTTCCTCGTCAAGTTCTGGCAATATTGTTTGAACTGGGAGCTTGTCGCCTATAACCTTCTTTAAACATGAAACATGGAAAACTGGGTGCAATAGAGAAGCTGCAGGAAGCTCCAATTTGTATGCCATAGTACCAATCTTTTGCAACACCTTGTATGGACCATAATACTTTGGTGATAATTTATTATCCTCTTAGCTTGCTTGAGGGACATCTGCTTATATGGTTGTAGCCGTAGGAATCCCCAATCACCTACATCAAAACTTCTTTCACTGCGATGTTGATCTGCCTGTTGTTTCATTCTATTTTGTGCCAACACGAGGTTATCCTTTAAGAGTTGGAGGACTTGTTGTTGATGTTCGATGTGGTGTTCCACTGCCTGAAATTTAGAATTTTCTCTTAAATATGATGTGATTGATGGTGGTTGGTACCCATAAAGTGCCATAAATGGGGTCATTTTTGTTGTTGTATGGAAGGAAGTGTTATACCACCATTCCGCCAGAGGCAACCATTTGACCCATTGTGTCTGTTTATCCAATACAAAGTAACGAAGATATCCTTCCAAACATTTGTTTACTATCTCCGTTTGCCCATCAGATTGAGGATGATAAGATGAGCTATGACCTAACTGAGTACAAAGACAAGAAAATAATTCTGTCCAAAAATTTCCAGTGAAAATGGGATCTCTGTCACTTACAATAATCTTTGGGTTTCCATGTAGCTTTTGAATTGTTTCCATAAATGCAGTAGAAACTGTATTGGCTTTAAAATGGATGTGATAATGGCACAAAAGTGTTGCGTACTTGTAAGTATGTCAACTACCACCATGATGACACTCTTTCCCTTCAGACTTGGGTAAACCTGTGAATAAAACCATTGAACCTCCTCCAACGTTGGGCTTGAATGGATAAAGGGTTGTAATAGACCTGGTGTCTTAATTGTTTCAACTTTATTTTGTTGGAAAACCAAACATTCCGCCACAAATTTTGAATATCTGATTTAAGGCCATCCCAAAAAAATTCCTTCTTAACCCTGTGGTAAGTTTTTAAAAATCCTGAGTGCCCTCCTAAGGGAGAAGTGTGCAATTCCATAAGAATCTTTTGTTTTAGCTGGGAATTCTTACAGAGGTT
>APFE030896478.1:126279-142833 GCA_000404065.3 Pinus taeda | reverse complement strand
GTCTTGTAATTTTGATATATCATGTAGCATTTCTTCCTCTTCTTCATGAGTCATGCTAGAGCTTCCAGGTTCCTTACTAGGTGTTTGCATTTTCTTTCCTCAGGGCATCAGTTACCGATGATAATGCTCTACTAGCCCTTTGAATTCCTTCAAAATAAATTTTCAAACCAATCTTAAGCAAGAGTTTAAGAAAACCTACACACCTTTTTTTGTGTAGGAGCTCGATATTGTCTCTGATGTATCTCTGTACTTTCAGAACATACAGTTCTAAATTTTTTCCCTATGGTAGCCCTCTATGTCCTCCTTCCAATGCCACCCGTTTGACCCCAATTGGATTCTCCAATGAAGAGTTATTCCACATCTCCCACAGTGACCTGATTATAGACCTTTTCAGAAGAGCGAACTTGTATGAAGTGCCACATGTCACTATTTGGACCTCGGGCTCTGAAAAATATCTAGAAGAAACTAAAGTCCGTCCTATTTCTATACCTTTTTGCAAAATTTCAATCTGATGCTCAAAGAGAAAGTTATGACGATTTTCCCCAGGTCACCTGTTTGGAATGTAATTCAGGACTCTGCAAAAAGACCAACTTCCTCAGATTATATCTCCGCAAATATAGCACAAAACTCTGAAATTCGGACCCAAGGTTCAGCGAGATTTCTTCTTAAATGGGTTTTTTTTGTGACTTCTGAAACATCACAGAACAAAAGTTATAGCGACAATTCCACGATGACCTGTTTGGAGTAGCGAAACCCTAGAATCCAAAGCTCCGATACCAAATGTTATGAAACCAGCTCAAGAAAAGATAGAAAAGATAGATCAACGCCTTAGAATTCAGGCTCTTCAAGGGGGAAACCTCCTTTACATTTCATATAAATGAACAATTCTTGGATGATTACAAATGACAAAACCTCCTTTTTATATATAGGAGTCTAAGGAGTCACAATATAACCCACGCCGACCTAACAATAATAATACAAAGCCACAAAAATAACAATAGAGGGATTCTATGGGGCACAATAATAACAATATGGGGGCAATAGGGGCACAACAATATTAATAAGGGGTACAAATACCATAGTAATGGGGTAATCACTAGTATTATAGGGACCCAACAGAATCAAATCGATCGTGATGGGAATTGGCTCCTCCAGCCAAAGATACCCATCATGCACTAGGCACAGGAGCTACTTGATGACAAAAATGGTGATGGGCGCATGGTGGTAGTGAGGTATCCATCGCAGATGGAGTAACCCAGCCTTCTCCACACCACGCAACCATTTCTGCTTTATTAACTTCTCCGTAGCCAACTAACGGAACTTCTCAGTGTTTGCAAGGTCCCAGTCTTCAAACTTCATAGTAGGTACTTGTCCTAATGGTGGACCTTCAAACCTTATATCATCAGGGAGGAGCGAGGTCTAGAGTGCACTCTTCGTGGCCTCTAGGTCCTTCGGGACCTTGGCCTTCCCCTTACATGGGGGGATGTAAGGAGGTAACTTTGTCGCAGAATGCTTCTGGGAGGCATCCTCCACATCATCGTCTTGCACCTCAATTTGGGCGATTAGGGCCTACAAGTATTCCTCCTCCTCCTTCATTTCAATGGTGATGGCTTTTCCATTCTCTGCTATTGACAACTTGCCAAACCATGTGTTTCTTGGGGATACATGGACTGGCTTGATCGTTTGCTTATCTTTCTATGATCGTGGCATGCATGGTGATTTTGAAACTTTGAGCACAGTGGTCGTCTCTCCAGACTCCTCTTAGGCCATATAGGGCTCCGTGGTAACTTCGAGGAATCGCCCTCTTATTCTAGTAGCTGTCACTATGTCTATACTTGAGGATGGTAAGAGTACGTGGTGCTCAATGCTCTGTGCTTGCTCAATTCTCAAACACCCATGCGTTGCCTTAGAGCTAGCCCTGGGGGTTTTATAGTGTCCTTTGAATTTGATTTCGACCCTTCCCCCTACTTTTTCATCATTAATGCCGCCTTGGCGGCAGATCGTCCCAAATATAATTCTTAATTCGTGTCTTAATTGGCCACTGCCCACTCCTTTTTGCCTTAAATTGGACCTCTTGTCATGAACAGTGACACCAATGGTCACCTCCCAACCTACCTGCGCAGAAACGCAACTCCCTATGTGCGATCGTGACCCCTATGCCATACTGATCTCGCATGCAACCTTCTTGTCATGTAGCTCCCATACAGACTCATTTAAAGTCCCACTCTCTCTTTCAATTGCATGGATCATTGAGATTATGCTTCATACAAATAATCAAGTGGTCGCATCACCGGTGCGAGGCTTCAAGTCACCTTCCAACTTGGTCCATGGGCCTTCCTTAGCTACCCTTGCACCAGTCAACACCTCGTGTTCATCCTTATGTGGTGCGCTTTGCTGGTTACTTCGTCTAATAAGGTGTGGTCGCAGCCATGGTAACAGATCCAGAAATTCTCAGTGACAATCTTCTAATGTGGTGGTATGGCTGCCCCTATCTTGTCCTATCCTTCTATCAACGTGACATGTTTGTGCGATTTCAGTTTCTAGTTTTATGATTTCTATGTCCATTAACATGCTTTTCTGCTTCAGTCATACCCGATCTTCTTTGAGTTCGTGAAGTTTCAACTTCCCTCACCGAATGGCTTCCTGTAACTACATAATTCCTTTACCTTGGTCCTCGCGTAATTTCCCAACTATGAGAGTTGTTCTGGGGGGATTCTTCTTTGATCTTATGGTTTCGTCTCTTCTCGTCAGTATTGAGATCACTTCCATGCTCTAGTTTTTGCTTATGGCCCTATAGGCCCATCGAACCGCTAGTACGAACAGGTCCCAGTCAGTTTGTTTTACCTGGTGAACTCTGTTCATGATTCCGCATAGCCTTTTGAATGTTCCACTGTGGAATATTTGTGGGGCACTTCGGTTTTCCTAGTGCTATGTCTGGCTCTGATTTTCGATCCTTAGTTTGGGTTGTGCCTGCACAGCACATGTTTGCACCCATCGACATAGGTGGGCATGCAAGCTGCTTTGTCTTGGCTACCCGACTCTCGTTCGATGCTGGGGATTTTTGAACTGTAAGCACATTTGTCTTCTACATTCACGCTAGCTTCCAATGGTCTTCTAATGTGTACTCCACCATCACACGAGTGTTGTGTGCAGCGCCCATTCCATCGCACCGTACTACTGTTGTTCCAATACTGCACTTTCAAATTTTTCTAGGAATTCATCCATCGCTGTCACCCCATCATATGTTGGCAGTTCCCTCACCTCTGTCATCACGCAACACAATGATCTAATCATCATGTTTCAATTTAGTGTTATCACTTCATGCAACCGGTTTTGCCAACATTCTACTTCTTCATCTGAATTTGAGATACAGGAACTGTTGCACACCCATGAGATTCTCCCATCTTCAGTTGGGTTCACCTGATCCTGATCTCGTGTGGTTATTTGGTAAATACAATCTAGCTCATCATTGCTTTCATTGTTGTGCACTGGTTCGGTGTAGCGTGCTCCTTCAGTTGGGTCTAACAGGACTACTACGCGTAGGGACTTTTTCTCAAATATCATCTTCCGCTTCTTCAGGTTAATGACTCCATTCATATCAGTGGCCCAGTCTATTCCTAACAAACGCGGGATAAGGATTGTTGTCATCGGCAATCTCTATTACTTGAAAGTTTGTCTGTGTGCTCGCACCTTCGATATTAACTGTTACCCCTTGTAACCTCCCCATGGGAAAAATCTTCTGCTAGTTCACCATTCGTAATTAAATAGGGAACCACTGTAATGTAGGCTTGCCCATACGTTCCCATGTCTTCTTCGGTAATACATTCACGTCCAAACCCAAGTCTAGGATTACCCAATCCATTTTGTACTCACTAATCTATGTCATCAATCTCATTTCCCTCCTAGTGCGTAATGCATGCTTTCCTAGTTTCTAGACTACACATGGTTTCCCTGACAATGCGCACCTAGTAATCAACTCTTGTAGTCCCTTAACTACCTTATTATCGTGCAATAGTTTCATGCACATCTCCAAAAAGGTAGTAAGCATAGAAGGATCCATCCCTAGCTTTGATTGATCCTTACTACCTGAAGTGGAGGCCTCTGTGAAGCTCTTCTTAGCTTTTGTGAATGTCTCCTTTGCGTATTCTAAGTCAAACCCAGGTTCCTTTGCAAGAGCCTTGTGAACCCATGTATCTTCCTCGAGCTACTTGCCCTTATCCTCCCCTATGGTCACACCGCTTCTGAGCACCATGTTCACATTTGGGTCTTCTTTACGTGGTTCAGATCTCATCATTTGGATATTTTGAGTCGGAGGAGGTTGGAGTACCCCTTTCTCGCACATTTGTGTGATCAATGTAGGACAATCTACCATTTCATGATCGAATTGAACATAGTATGAACAAGATACTCTTGTTTGGTTGGTACAATCATGGGTGTAGTGCCTAGGTCCTCCGTAATTGTAACAAATTAACTATCCCCAGCCCCTTCTTGGCCCCATCCCTCCTCGTCCTCGACCTCGCCCCTGAAATCCAACACGCTCCATCCCCACGGCTGGGTCGAGGCCTCACATTTCTATTTGCATTCTATATGTTGGGGTTCGATCCATCATTAACTCGTAGCTTGACAAGTATGCTCATCATGGCCCACTGACCTGCAGAAATTACAAAACAGCTACTGGGGAGTCTGGGTATACTTCTGCAACAAATGACAGCTATCCATTGTGTGTTTTCCTCCTATCTGATAGATCGTGCACCATAGCATGGGTGTTGTACTTGGCCCTCCCTGTGCCTCTAGTCTCATTGGCATTAGTCCCCCTCCTGCCAAGTAGTTCACAAATACCGGACAATGATCCTTTTCGTGGCCTTGGCCTTTGCATTTTATGCACCACACTTCCTTGCACACCTCTGGCTGCAATGCCTTATCTTGCTTCAAGCTCTGCATTTCCAGATAGAGATTGTATAGTTGCACATGGATTTGTTGAAATCCCAACCCTGGATCTTCTATCAGTGTTTCATGCAACCTCATCGCCATTTTCAATGCTTCGGCCTGGGTTGAAAGCTTATGTTGTGACAGCATCGTCCTCAGGTGTGGTGTCAA
Source organism: Pinus taeda (assembly GCA_000404065.3). Classification (NCBI taxonomy): domain Eukaryota; kingdom Viridiplantae; phylum Streptophyta; class Pinopsida; order Pinales; family Pinaceae; genus Pinus; species Pinus taeda. The sequence continues at coordinate 137,736 of APFE030896478.1, read as the reverse complement.
AGATGCCACAAACCATGTATCGTACTACACATCCATTAGCGTCATATTAGCCTCGGATATCGTACTCTTCAGTCATTGATCCAAATCCCAGGGGGTATCGCTTGGAAGCATTCCCATCTCTTTGAACTCGATGATTGACTGTGTCTTTGATTTCGGCCAACTAAATTCTCTATTCGGTGCATTCTGGATCTCCGCTATTCCTGAATTTGGGTGATCATTAGAGTTCTTGATATACCATGTCAATGCATGATCCTGTAGCATGCTCACCAATGTAGCCTTATTAATGTTAACATCCATAACCCCTTACGCTTCCCACACTGCTCTTACCACGAGGCAAAACTGGTCTAGATCCTCATTCCCTACTCCTCTGAATATGAGTAGCTTGATAATGCTTTCCATTCTGAACTGCGCGTTCAGTGGAGGTGGAGTGGCTGGAGATGGAGGTGAAGGAGGTGAAGTGGGTGGTGGCATGAATGGCAGTGATAACTGGAAAATGTGCTACATTATCAAACTGATCGCACTTCTCGGAGAGACCCGAGTGATCTCTTCCTCACTCTCTCGCAAAGGTAAAATCAAGGGACTGTTTCCTACTTCCTCACTACCTTTGTAGATCTTTCCACTCCGCGTCATTCCAAACATTAATGTATTCGCATAACCCACATTTCACATAACATCATCTTAATCTAGGTATTCAAAGATTTAATGTACTTACCTCGCAGTCCCTTGAGGAAACATCTTTCTACTTCGATGTAGCTCATGGTCATGTCTATTGAAAATTCAATGATAAAGCCCCCTATTATTTGGTTGAGCCAATGGTCCATAGCTTGCGCAATCTTATCTTCTGATGCCTCCAGTTTGTGCACTAATTCCAGAGTCCACACTATTGGTTGGTCGAGCTTATACCTTCCCTGGCTGTCGGCTAACCTCACGATCCACTCATGCAGTTCAGAAGGAAAGGACGTGAAGAAGATCTCGTGGATTTCCATATATACATAGTGATCCAGCTAACTTTTCTCAAATACCTGCAGAGTTCTATTTTCCTGTGTCACGAACTCATGAATCTTCTTGTCAAATCACTCTTCAGTTTCCTTCTTTGTTGGGTTCCAGTGGCACGACATCAAACATCCCTTACGAAGATCCCAGTCCTGGCAATGAAACCATTTGTTGGCTTAGTGGGGCCTGACCCAGGTTTAGAAGTGATTTAGCCAAACAAATCCTGAAACTATTGGCCCTTTCGACAATAGTCCGTGGTGCGCAGACTGAGGTCTCACCGTAGGTAGTATGGGAGGGTGCTGGAACTAGGTTTCTGCACCCTAGGGATGTCTTGATGAAGTCTAGGAAGTTTCCAAACTGAACCTTCACACTTCCGCTACTTCCAACAACCATCTATCCTTCACAAATTATGCGACTACTTCCACGTATCTCTGTAAAGAGCGTGAAGAAGCGTTATCTAGATCCTTTATCCTTATTGTGCTATTATCATAGATCTTGACTTAATTGTGTGTACCCAATATTCTCATTAACCATTCAACATTTATAACAAGTGCGCGCAATCATAAAACTGTAGAGAGATGCATAAATATAATAGAAGCATAAACACACAATATTTTAGAATCAATTTATCTTTTATTAATCCTCTGTTCAAGTACAATCCCAACTCTGCTCTGCGCACTCAGCGATAGGGGTCCTCGCATAGTTGTGGATTCAATCAGGCTTGTTATGCTCCTATACCAATAGGTGTCATATTTCATGATTTATTTGATGAACTCCATAATATGTTAAACCCTTTTATTGTTGCAAAGGTTTTCCATATTGTCAAAAAAACAAAAAATTTAAAAAATGTAAAGAGGGTATACCCTAAAAAAAAAATCAAAGGGTAAAAAGAATAAAATGGTAAAAAAAGTGAAAGAAATGAGCCCCAAACAAAAATAGACCAGGAAAGTGTGCTAGTCTAAATACCACTACTATTTCATTTTCTGTAATAAGCAATTGTGCGCAGCATGTTAAACTTTTGCCACAATTTATGAAGAGTCAAACAACTTAAACTTGGCTCATTCATTTTTCAATTTCATGCTGTAGAATAGAGAATAAAATCTGACCAAACTATTTAATCTTGGTAGATGAGTAGATAGGTAGAGTAAATAAAAATGAGCTCAACAGTTTAATCTGAGCCCTTGGATGTAATAAGTGTAGACTTAGGTAGGCTTGCCATGTAAAATAAAAAGAAGATTGATAAGGGTTTGCCAGTCTAAGTGCACCCAAATAAAGAAAAAAATTTGTCAGGCTATAGTAGGTAGGGTAGGTAGATGACGTTGCAGAATGATACTTGTGATGGAAAATGTTTCTCAATGTGTTAACTTTTACCTTATCACAAAATGCAAGGAAGACATGATACACGATGCAGTTTAAGCAAGGCAAGGTTAAATAACTAACTTCCATTCATATTATTCCCTAAAGATTTCACTAATTCCCCCAAAAAAGTATTAGAGTCTTTGAAAGTCAAAGGGGCTCAGAGCATTTCTCTGACTTCTGGAGGAACCGGACCCTCGGCCCAATGACCTAAAAGCCTAAGTACTCATAAAATATCCATCCACCATTCATTTCATTTCGTAAAGTTCCCTAAGTGAAAAAATCTATTTTATTTAGGAAATGCATATTATCACCTAAAAACCCCATTCCCACTTTAGCCTAAGTTTTAATGTAAATTCCTAAAATTTCAACTTAGCGCTTATCATTTTGTTTCATATTAACTTAACTTATAATATATAACTCCCGGGTAAAATTTTACCTATTCCTGTACTATGTAAATATGTTAAAAACCCTAATATTTTATGTATTCCCGCCCCAGTTGAAATACAACCATAGTCATCGTTTAAAAAAACAAGGATTAATAAACTTATCCAAAGTTTGTTAATAACTTTCCCCCTCCACATCAAAGGGATTAATTAACCATCCAGGTTAATTAATAAACAACCCCTTAACCAATAAAAATGTCCCTGATACGATTTAACGTTGTTAATACATTAGGCCCACCGCAAATTAACACCCCGCCATCTCCAAAGCCCGTCAGCCATCTGATCTCTGCCTTTTCATCTGATGGTGGACGATCATATCGCGACCCCCCTGGTGACCGTGCTTTAACTCGTGATCACCAGGTAGTTTTTCGTCATACCCTCGCCACGCGTCGCACATTCCATATGCTCACTTGCCCCCGACCCGATACCACTTCACCCCAAAAGCGGCACGGGGTAAACCACTTACCACCCTTCGCGTAATGACAAAACATCCCATCATGCTGACGTCATCCACCCAATAAATTCCAAAAAATACCCACCAAACTGAATTTCGTTAAATAAACAATAAAACGTCATTTTCACTGTAAAGCACTGTGTCCAGCGCCCATGCAAATTAACGACCGAATCCACTATTCCAGCTTTTCAACCGCCACCTGACCAACAAGACTACAGCACAAGCTTCGCATCCTATTAGCCAACCTGCAATTGTATGGTTTTCCTCCTTAATCCAGGTATTTATCCATTTTTTCCCTGCAACCCTGCAATTTCAGTTTTCCACTGGGAATTTTACCACGGAAAGCCAAATTCAGGTTAAAACAGTCTGTAATTACCATAAAAGACTCAAAACTACTGTTTAGCCCATTTTTCCCACAAGAATTCTGAATTCCAGTTTGAATACATAAGAACCAAATATGGAAACTCCCATAGCCCTAAATGTCACACCCATGAACGCACCCCATAAAGACTTAGTTTATCTACCCCTGGCCGACAGAGATTTTCAAATAAAAGATTTATCTAGTGATAGGAACCATCTTCAGGCCTTCTTCCATGTCAGGGATAGTTATCTAAACAAGTCTGACATTTTTGGACTGTGGGAATCCAATATTCCCATGTATTTCCTCCCCTTAGTCCATGTTTTCCTAGATATCATTCATCAATGTTGTGCCAACTATGACCTTGTTCCCATCCCAAACTGTTCTTTTTCCCATAACTGCTAAGTCCATTAATGAAATGATACAATTCCATTCCACTCGGCCCCTTGCTCCTCTTTCCCTGGGATATCTACTTGAAAAAGCCCCTCGGTTGCCCAAATCAGAAATAACCTGCATTGCTCAAATATTTATGTTACCAAACTATCAACCCAATGGTCCACCTCCCTATCTGCAGACCTTTTTCACTGAAATTGGTAGACTTATTGTTGACATGATATCCATGATCATGGGATTTAATACCATTGAATATGTTGATGATATTACTCTATTTTGTTGTCAATATTTACTCCTGGATAGCCCCCTGCTGTCAGGTATGACTATGCAACTTTCATTGCCAATAAAATCCATGATCAATTCATGAGTTTGGATAGGGAAGGAGTTTTCAAATACACATCTTTTATATATCATCTTTTTTTATATCATCAACCAAACAACTTTCATTTCCCTATCAGGAAATTGGACTCAAAAGGAAATCGAAGGTCTGTGACCTTTTGGAGCTCAATCTTTCATAAAACTCTAGAGTCTCCTTATACCTATAATGAACTCATTGACTGGTTTGTACATCCAACATCCACTCTATTGATAGGAGCTCCCCCTCCTAGACTCACTGGTGACATGAAAAAGATTCTCCAACTCTCTAAGCAGTACAGGATAGGTGACCGGTACCTGTACCAAAACCACACAGAAATCAGAATGTATGGGTGTGAACTTTTCTCTTTCAAGCCGCCTAAATATGTGCCCATGAGATTGTTTGCACTAGAATATTTCAGACAGATTATCAATGCAGACTTAGTCCATTTTTGTAGTGCAAAGAAGAAAGCCCAGTTAAGAATAAAGAACCAGCTAGGCCCTTATGTCATCAATTCTACGGATGCATTGCAAGATGCTGAAAAGATTTTAGAAGACCACCTTAGATTGAAGAAGAGTTTTTGGTGGGTGCCATATGATCCAAATAGTTTCATATGTGACAGAAGAACAAAGAACAGGCCGTCATCTTATATACATCATAGGATCCCAGAAATTGAACAGTTTTCAAATCAGGATGAATGGGTAGAAAGGACCCTAATAGAAGAAATTAGTGAACAAAAAAAGATGGAAAATGCTATGAAAGATATCGAAAAAACCCTTGACCTGGACTCTTTTGGACAGGTATCATTCAAGCTGCCCCAACAATCAGGAATTGGTACATCCTCTGTTGGAACTTCTCAGCAGTCTCCACAGGAAGCCAACATACCAGCTACATCCAAAGGTAAAGAGATAGATACTATAGAGCAACCTACAATGACAGATCAGCCTGCAAAGTCTAGAGAATAGAGTCTAGTGCAAAATCCTCCAACTCAAACTAAAGCAGTAGAAATTCCAACATTGCAAACTAATCTAAATGAGGAAAGAAACAAAAATAGGGACAGAGAAAAAATCGCACCTATCAGTGGACCAACAGAGCAACTTGGAGCAGAGAGGCAAAGATTGAATCCTCTTTCAGAAGAGGAAATAATTGAAAAAACTATAGATAGCCAAAGAGAAGAAAGAGCTAGCCAGCAAACTACACCATTGGGAGGAACCTCAACTAGCTCACAAAGGCAAGAGCTAGAAAGACAACATAGTGTAGAAGTATCATCTACAAGGCCACAAAGCAAACAAGCCTCAGACATCAAGAAGACTTTCACATAGATAAAGGCCAAGAATGACCCAATAAGGCTTCAAATTTACGGTCAATATCTAAAAATGCCCCCCACAAACTAGCAGAGATTAATGTCAGCCTATGACATTAAAGAAGGTAAAATGTTAATGAGTTATTTTAAGCCAAAGGTGCAGCAACTCCAATCAGCAGCAGACTATATCATAACAAAATTGGAGGTCCTAGCCAAAGATATTCATCCTATGGACCAAACTGAGCTTCATAAGCAAACTGGGGAAATGGTTTATTCCACACTGACTAACAAAGCAATGCTGGCCCACAAATTGTAAAATTCCTTAGACAGCACAACAGCTCAATTATATTTGGAGAAAGCCTCTTCTCTGGCCAAGGATAACAGGATCAAATCTTTAGAAGAAATCATTATTGGATTGGGAAATGATCGCAAAGATGCTAAAGGCATAAAGGCACTAATTAAGAAGAAAGAAGAGGACATTGCTGCCTTAAGGAAATAGTTGAAACTGCCTCCTTCAATGCATCCATAGACTGCAGAAGTTATACAACAAAAATCAGAAGAAGATATGATGGACCTGCTCCTAAAGCTCAATGAAAGATTGAATGATACAGAGCAGGCATTGGAAAAAGAACTAAAGGAAAAGCAGGGAGAGTCAACCTCTCAACCTCCTGAGGTAATCCCCATAGTCTCAACTGCAGTTCCCTCTACACATGGAACAGCATTAGCTCGAAATGTCCCAACAGTCATAGCAGAGGTAATTATAAGTACATCAACAACAGGTACAACACCAGGAAATAGTACTAATATGAGCACAAAAGAATTGATAAAGCCCATGGAAGAATTGAGATTACAGGTCACATAATTGAAACAAGTAAAGGAGCAATTAGCTAAGGCAAAGAAAAACTATGATATCTCCAAAATAAGTGTTATGGCAAAAACTAGGGAGATTAAAGCCTTAGAAAGTAAAGTAAAAACTTTAGAACAAGAGCTCACTTTTGATAAGCCCTTGACAGAAATCAAAAAAATCCTTTGGGCTAATAACATTCAGTCTATGAATGAAATATGGCCATCTATCCAAGTGATCTATGAGTAGATCGACTTAATAAAAATAGCCCATGGAGAAATTCAGCAGACAAGAGCACAATTAGGTAAAATGCAAGAGAAAGACAATATGCTTATACAGTTTTTAAATACCAAAAGCAAGGAAAAGCTAAAGGTACTTGGCATCTCAGATAGGACAGACACCATTTTGGAAATCAAAAGAGTTCTAACGAAAAGAAATTTAATGCATAACTTAGATAGAAGGTGCTAAGATATGCAAGTAGAAATCAACTCTTTTATGGAGAAGTTCACAATTTTGTAGAGAAAAGGGCTACCAAGTCCTTTGGTCATTAATGACAAATTGATGAAACACATTGACTATGTAGATAAATTGAAAAAATGTGCTAGTAATCAAGCTAGCCCATCATCAAGTGCGTCAGGAGTGAAAGCCCTTCCCACAGGCCGAGTTCTCTATGACAGCTTGGAGAACTTATTTTACATTGAGCATGAGGTAAGGAACCTATTCACCATTCAGCCTTACTTTTTCAGATACATAAAGGTTGATGAAGCACTCAGGAAACTTCAGAAGCACAAATTTCCAGAGCAGAAATGGTGGGAAGATATGTTAGAAATTTTGTAAATTTACCTTTGGTAAAATGTAAATTTTGGGCTATTTACCTTGTTGAAATAAACAGAGATGAATAAAGGTGAACAGTGGTCAAAACAAGCCGAAGAATATCACAACAGGTAAAGAGTATGAGTCAAAGAGGATAGCCAGCATGAAGTTACAACAACAAACCAAATAAAAGGGCCTGCCTCCAACACACCCAACACAAATAGGAACAACACAACATCTGTTTTCTTTTCTCCTATCTTCGAGACTAACCATCTCTATTTTCTTGTAAAAATGATTTGTCATCACTAGAATATATCTCACTCTGTTATGAGATATTTTGTGTGAAATATTTTGTATAAATACTCCCTCAATTAGAGTACTGAGGGTGGATTCATAGACATTGTTGTAATACTAGTTTTTTGGAATAAAGTGCTAATTAGATGAAATTTTCGCATGGATTGCTGGACAAAGAATTTAGGCAAAGAACTTTTCACAGATTTCTTGAATCAATCACTGGATCAATAAGTCCTCTATACCTTATGTTTTAAAGTTTTCCCTGTTTATTATATCACCTTTGTTTCATCTCTGAATGATAAACAAAAATGAGTAATTCAGAATATACTTGATTGCACTTTGTCTTCAAACTTTATTATTCTCTATGTTTTCTTCTGAATTAGAATAAACAATGAAATCTTAATTTCTCCTGTTTGCTAGCTTTGTCATTTTGATTATATGTTAAAGAATACTTAACTGCTCTTTATCAGTGATCATCCAAGTTCCCTTCTTCTTGAAATAGGTTGAAGGATTCTTAATTGCCCTTCATCCATTTTGAACCCATTCCATTAATCCTAAGTCTTTATTTGTTCCCTGGTTGATTACCTTGCTCTGTGAAACCATCTTTTGTTAAGAAACCCAAATCCAGTAAATCCATCTTACTTGACTCCATTAGCCCAATGGCCTAAACTACTGAGTCTTACCCCTCTGCTATTGAATCTCACCACCCAAATTCAAACAAACTCCTAAACTTCACAACTAGCCTAATATCTTTCAAAAAACAACGCTAAAACTTAAAGAGAGAGCCCTCTCTAGATGCAGATTGGCTAGAATCGGTATCTAAAAGATTGGTTTGTGGTTACCTCAGCCTCCTTTTCTTTTCTTACAACTTTTGGGAAAATCTAAGTGATAACATAGTGGCGACTCCACTAGGGATCTGAATAAATTGTTTGTCACTATTGTCTACTTTCTAAGCTACAGATGGAGCCTGGAGCTAGCCAGGTAGCCTTTGAAATGCTTTTTCTTTGCAATTGCATAAGTAAATGAATGCTACTTCAGTGTATCTCTGATATAGCTTATAGATTGGACATTTGGTTTCAAATATTTGATCAGTTCCTCTTATCAAATAAATTCTTTGAGAAATTTCAAAACCCATATCTAAAGGCTTCTTAAAGTAATTGTTAAAGTTGTATTGTTAGACCCATTTAGAGAAAAAATCCAAAAATATACCTAGAAACCTGGCTTCAGAAAGGACTCGTTACACTAGATCTAATGCTAATCCAAATCCACGACCTGTGTTTGAAAACCCTAATCTGATTCTTAGGATTCTTAGCAGGCAAGAGAGCCAAGAAAGTTTTGCTAGTTCTCAGTGTCTATACAGATCAAGTTCTTGTCCTGTGAAGTGGGTTTACCTTGAGGATGAACCTTTTGATGAGTGGTTTGAAACCCATTTATTTGTTACCTTTTCGGAATCTGAGTTAGCCCACATAGTTCATGATCCCATATTTCTTGACGATTTACAGCTTGAAGTTGTAACTTCACATCTTGGTAGACACCTGTAGAATTCCATTCAATCTAAGCTTACCTCTAAAGGAACACCAAACCTTTCTGTGATCACTACTACCCCTCCAAGTCCATCATCAACACCTCAGACTTCCCAACCTCAAGCAACACCTTCCACCCCTCCAAGTCCATCATCAACACCTCAAACTTCCCAACCTCAAGAAACACCTTCCACCCCTCCATCTACAACTCATATTCCCATTGTCATCCCTACCACACCAGTTGCCTCATCTATTCCTACAGCCATGGAAAATAGGTATTCTCCTCTGCACTTACCTACTAACCCAAGGGCTATGCCCCAAGACTATCAGAGTAAGATTACCCCATTTGATGGTACTGGCATTACACAGCACAACAACATACCAAGAAAATGACAAACTACTTTGAAATATATGAAGTTGATGCTGATGATGTTAGAATGAGAGTATTTGTTCAAAGTTTGATTGGAGATGTTAGAACATAGTTTAGAGCCCTTCCTGGAAATAATATCAATGACCTACAAGCTCTATATCAGACATTCTTGAATACATGGGAAAAGAAAAAAGATTCTCTCCACATTTTATCAAAATATGAAATCCTGAAAAGAGGCACCTAAGAAACTTTCCAAGATTACTGTACCAGGTTTAATAATGTTTACCAGGCTATTCCTCAAAATCTTAGACCTCCTCCAGATTTGGAATTAATCAAATTCCCTGATGGATTTGATGTTGATATTGCATATCATCTTAGGGAAAGAGCTCTCCAAATCTTATAAGAAATGCAAAGTACAGCTGTCAGTGTTGAAACCAACCTAATATCTAAACGAGCTAGAGCCAGAGCTGAAAGGAGGACATCTTTCAAAGAGGAACCTTCTGGATTTGAACAGAAATTAGATGCTATTATCAAAGGAATGGATAGGCTTGGTGACATAGTAGAAACAATTGAGAGAAAATCCCCTTGGGAGGGTCAACCAAGCAATACTAGTAGAAATCCAAATTTCAGGAAGAACCAAAATCCTAATATTGGAAAGATTGGGCCTAACCAAAATATTAAGCCTCCATTCCAGGAAAATTATGCTGAAGCCTCAACTTCTGATGAACCAACAGAAGACACTCAAATTAATTTGATGGGACTAAACAATGAACAACAAGTCTTCTTGACCCAAGAGGACCAGGAAGCTCACATGCTTAAACAATTCCAAACTAAGTCAAGGGAATAATTTGACATCGGGGAGGGATATGATACAACTATTTATGAAGTCCACAGGTAATACAATTTGAGGAGCAGAATAATAGATGTTCCTAAAACCAATAAACAGAAAGATGCAAAACAGTCGAACAAAGGTAAGAGAAATATCATTCATGTACATATTCTTTCCAGAAACAACCCCAATCAAAATAATCCAATCATTGAGGATGTATCCAATAATCAACCACAAAACAAACAATATTCCTCTTCTATTCCTCCCAAAGGAAATGTAGGAGAACCTCCAAAAGTTGATTTGGAAACAACTTCAGTCCATAATACCACTCCTGAAAAGGAGAGAAACATAGAGAATACAACAGAAAAAGAGAAACCCACTGCCCGAAATACAAGAACTCAATCTAAAAAACCTTTTAATCTTGAGGCTAAAGTAGGAAAATTAAAAATAGTTGTTCCATTATTAGAATTAGCTAAACATGATGTCTACATAGGTCAGACCAGTAGATCACTCCAAATTTCTGTGAATGAAGATTCAGTAAATGTTTTTGATGATCAACCTGAATTGATTTTTGGCCCTGAGGTAAATGAAGAATTAGTAGATGGAGGAATCCCTCCTTTCTATGTAAGTCTGAACATACATGATAAAATACTTCATAATGTCATGTTTGATTCTGGTGCTTCTCATAACTTAATGCCTAAATCTGTGATGGAGAAACTAGACCTAGACATTACCAGGCCGTATAAAGACCTATTCCCATTTGATTCAAGTCAGGTCAGATGTCTAGGATTGATCAAAGATTTATGTGTATCACTAGTCCAATATCCTACCAAAACCATGTTAATGGACATTGTTACACAGTAAAATGTCACTGCCATCATGTCAGTCTCCCTACTGTGCTATAAACCACATTCACCCATACTCATGCTCCTCAAAATGGCTAATAAACCCTCTTTGCCTAAGTTAAATGGACCATCGCGTCTATTAATCAAATAACCGCGCTGACAGGCGGAGGCCAATGTATCTGATGCGCTGCCAGCGCGGAAGAACACGTCTTTTCCGCGCTGGTCCCATTTTAACGAACAGCGCACCCTCCGTTTGTCCTTTTCACGCTGACCGGACCTCC
>APFE030896478.1:64002-109681 GCA_000404065.3 Pinus taeda | reverse complement strand
AATGATTCCGCGGGTGTTCGACGTCGGCTCATTCATTCACATGCCGTGGATTGTACCTATAGTACCTTGAGGACCATCGTCATCATTGGTGGCCCCTCTCGCGTCTGTTAATAGCTTTCATCATTGGCTGGTAATCAGACGGTGTTCAAGCATGTTCGACTTCGACACATATGTTCACATGTTTGAACTTGTACTTTGTTCAGATTTGGATGGAGCGCAAGACCCTGGTTCTAGTCCATTGTGGGCCAGGTTGCGATTTTGTGGGACATCATTACATGACTCATTGATGGATGGATGCGACCATACCTGAGTCCTCTTAAGGATGGCTGTGACCATACCTCTTATCATTATGGTCTTCTCAGCTGGGTGGCTGCATCCACGCCACAGACCTTGTTTCCATATGTCTTTTGGATGGCTGCGCCCATGCCTAGACTACACGTAATTGAAATATCAGTTGTATCCGCCTGCAGCGTCTCTCCAGTGGTGTTCCAGTCCAGCAGTCTTGTAAAGCATTTCACCCCTCCCACTCTCTCGGGCTTCATGCTTTAGGGGGCATCTGTTACACAGTAAAATGTCACTGCCATCATGCCACTATCCCTATTGTGTTGTGAAACCATATTCACCTATACTCATGCTCCTCAAAATGGCTGAAAAACCCTCTTTGCCTAAGTTAAATGGGTCATCGCGTCTGTTAATAAAATAACCGCGCTGACAGGCGGAGGCTAGTGTTGTTGTTGCGCTGCTAGCGCGGAAGCACACGTCTTTTCCGTGCTGGTCCCATTTTAACGAACAGCGCACCCTCTGTTTTTCCTTTTCGCGCTGACCGGACCTCCTCTATAGTTGATCTGCGATGTCAGCACGGCAACCCAGTATCTCACCCGGGCTGATCCTGTTTGGGCGAATTTGTTCTAACAACCAGCCTTCCAGATCCCTCCAGGCTTGGTTGTTAGCATTGTTGAGGTCGCCATCCTTTCTCTGGCATGTCTGTTCGACTGACCATCCACTTATCTTGGAGGAAATCTCATCCCTTACCTATTCATGGAGACTGCTTCTCTTTATAAGCCTCCTCCATAGCCCATGAGCAGGGAGTTTGGAACATATAGACTTTGATTGAGGAATTCTTAGTGCATTTTAGTGCTGCTCTTTGTAGGCATTTGGTGTGTTGTGTGAGGATTGCTTTGAGCTTGAGGAAGGTCATGAGCTTGTTGCCTTGTATGTGAGAGAGAGACCTTTTGACTTGGGAGATTTGCTCCAAAGGTGAATGTTTGGAAGATATGCTGGCTGGACCCTCTAGGGAAGGACTCAGCGTCAGGACATCGGTTGTACCTTACTCTACTTTTTGTTAATAAAGATAGATGACTACTCTTATGGTTCCATTTACATTTATTCAATGATTGATTAATGCAAATTGTATCTTTCCTGACCGATACATAGTTGTTGTTAGTAGATTTTACGCTCTTGTTTGCTCTCTTTTGCTTGTGCAGGTGTTCGCCCGCGAGGATAGCGGAGAATTGTGATTGGCTGGAGCGAAGGAGCGAGAGGAGTATCTCTTCGACAAACAAGCGTTGGAATCCAAGTAGGTTATTCTCACCCACTTGTTAATTACAACTAGGAACCTGCGGTGTAGCATTGTTTGATTGTTGCTAGACCCCTATTGGGCTAGTAGGGATCGCCTCTATCCGTAGAGGGGATTTACCTATCCAACAGACATAGTAGTAGCTGATATTCCACCAAAGTATGGAATGTTATTGTCTAGATCTTGGGGTGCAAAGCTTCAAGAATATCTACAGTTGGACATGTCTTATGTTACTATTTTAGTATTTGGTCAACCTAAGAAACTGTACAGAGAAACTTTAATGAAATATGTGGTAAGTAGCCACGTGAGACCTCAAAATTTTCCTATCTACTCTATTCACTCTGATATGGATTCTTTCATCCTTTACAATGCTAAAATTTATCCTTTGAATGAAGTAAAAACTTTAGCAGTTGAACAAGAAGAAATTACAAAAGAAAAGTTTATTGTTCAAATTCAAGAAATTTCCGGGAACAATGACACGTCAAATACTCAAAAGGAATTAGAAGAAACTAAAAAATTAGATCTTCCTATTAAAAAAATCCCTAACACTCCTGATACTAACTATGAACACGATATCCTTTGGTACTTAGAATTTGATGGTTCAGTTAACAAGTTAGGAGCATGAGTAGGAATTTGGGTGTACAATCTTGAGAATGATCATGCTGAAGGCCATGCCTACAGATTAAACTTTAAGTGCACTAACAATATGGCTGAGTACGAAGTTCTACTGCTAGGTCTTAAACTGGTCAAAAGTTTAGGGGCCATTAGGGTATCAGTCCTAGGGAATTCTGGTTTAGTCATTCAACAGATAAAAGGAAATTTTCTCACAAACAATCCCAGATTAATATCTTACAGAGGAACAGTGATTGAGATTCTCAATACATTTTTAGAAACTCAGCTGGCTAAAATCCCAAGAAAACATAATTTGCATGCTCATAGCTTGGTAATGTTTTCCAGCACCTGTAAACTACCATTTGAGCCCAATCATCATTTCTCAGCTGAGATTAGACACATGCCAGCTATACCTGACAATGTAAAGAACTGGCAGGTATTTGACAATGATATTCAAATCAACAATTTCTTAACTCTAGAGGAAGAGTTTTCTAGCACTAATATAGATATAAATACAATTAGTGAGTTTAATCAGATAAATCAGATGGAAACAGACATTTCAGCAAAAGATGCAACTCAAATGCTTCACCCAACAAAATTTACTAATAAAGAAATGCAGGATCTCAAAGAAATGGACATTGATGAAATTATTGAATAAGAATCTGAAATCATTAATTAGAAAGATAATGAGTTTCCCAAAGGATTAACTCCTTTGGAAGATCTCTTTGATTTTAATGATATCCCAAGGAAACCCAAGATGGAACCTCTAAAAGCTGACATTGAAGATTATAACTTAGGAACTGAGGAAAATCCAAAAATGGTAAAATTATCCAAATCTTTGCCCCCTTAACAAAAACTTAAATATGTTGAATTAATGAGAGAATTTCAAGATGTATTTTCCTGGACCTATGAGGACCTGAAATCTTATGACACCTCTATAATTCAACATACAATCCCTTTAAAGGAAAATCAAAAACCATTCAAACAAAATCTCAGAAGGATTAACCCTGTACTGCTTCCCTTAATTGAAAAATAAATCAAAAGAATGTATGAAGTAGGGATAATAGCTCCTATCAGATTTTCAGAGTGGGTTTCTAATTTAGTACCTACTAGGAAAAAGATTGGAGAAATTAGGTTATGTGTTGATTTAAGAAATGTAAACAAAGTTTCTTTGAAGGACAATTACCCTTTACCTAAGATGGATCACATTTTACAAAGGGTGGTAGGTGCTTCTAGGATTTCACTGTTGGACGGGTTTTTAGGCTATAACTAGATTCTGGTTCATCCTGATGACCAGGAAAAAATTACTTTTACAACACCATGGGGAACATTAAAATATGTTAAAATGCCATTTTGACTAAAAAATGTTGGGCAACTTTTCAACGTGCAATGGACATAGCTTTTGCAAAAGAAATTCATGATTTCTTGGTCATATATCTAGACGACCTGACTGCTTTTTTAAAATTAGATCAGCAACATTTAGATCATCTGAAACAAGTATTCTTAAAATTCAGACAATATGGCATTTCTCTAAATCCTAAAAAGTCCATGTTTGGTCTAGAAGAAGGCAAACTCTGGGACCATATCATCTCCAAAGATGGCATTAGAATTGATCCTGCTAGAGTAGAAGCTATACTACAGATACCCCACTCCGCATATGTCAAAGAACTTCAAGATTTATTAGGAAAGATTAACTTTTTGAGAAGATTTATATCCAATTTAGGTGAATTAATCAGATTGTTGAATAATATGTTGAAAAAGGATGCAAAAGTCAAATGGACAGTAGAAGCGAAACAAGCATTTGAAGAAATTAAAATGGCTCTGACTAGAACACCGGTCCTGACAAGTCCAAAGTTTTATAGAGACTTCATAATATTTTCATTTGCATCAGAACACACCATTGCTTTTGTTTTACTACAAAAAGATGATCAAGGATATGAGAAACCCATAGCCTTTTTCAGTAAAGCACTAAGAGATGCACCATTAAAGTACAAAATCATGGAAAAACAAGCCTATTCACTTGTGAAAGCTATTAAAGACTTTAGAGTCTATATATTGTACTCCCATGTAATAGCCTATGTACCAAATGCTATTGTCAAAGACATCTTAACCCAGGATGGAATTGAAGGTAGACGAGGTAAATGGATTGCTACTATATTGGAATATGATATTGAAATAAAACCCACAAAGCTTATAAAAGGACAGGGATTGGAAAAACTCATGACTGAAACAAATTGCCAAGCCCTGGATATTAATGAACTGGATAATGAATAGGAGATGGAGACTCCACAGATCAGCTAGGCCTTCTTAGATTCACCTTGGTATGCTGACATAATTTTGTGTTATTAAACCTGCAAGCTCCTCTAGGATTATCCAGAACAAACAAAAGGTGTTTAAAGATGAAAGCTTCAAAATTTTGTATTTTAGATAATGTTCTCTTTTGGAAAAATCATGAGGGTATTCTATTAAATTGTTTAGTAAATGAAGAAGCTGACAAGGTTCTCAAAGAATTTCATGCAAGGGATTGTGGTGGACACCTTTACTGGAAATCAACTGTAGATAAAATCCTCAGAGCTGAATTTCACTGGCCAACCTTATTTACTGATGTAAAGAAATTTGTGACTGCTTACCACAAATGTCAGATTTTTGAAGGAAAGAGGAAACTGTTACCCTTACCCCTGAGACCAATTTCAACTGAAAAACCCTTCCAACAATGGGGACTGGACTACATTGGAGAAATTCACCCTCCATCTTCTGGCCAACATAAATGGCTTCTAACTGCCACGGACTATTTCACCAAATGGATAGAATCCATTCCTTGCAGACAAGCCAATGACACAATTATTATATGATTCTTAGAAACCAACATACTGTCTAGATTTCGTTGTCCTAAAAAGATCATCATTGATAATGTTGCTGCCTTCAAATCCAAGAAAATGATAAGTTTCTATAACAAATATGATATCACTTTAGGTCATTCCACAGCCTATTACCCTCAAGGTAATGGTCTAGCTGAGTCATCCAATAAAAGCCTAATTAATATCATTAAGAAATTATTGGAGGAAAACAAGAAAAATTGGCACAGAAACTTACTAATACACTGTGGGCAGACAGACTCACTACAAAGAAATCTATTGAAACTAGTCCTTAAGAACTAGTTTATGGTTTGGAAGCTATATTTCCTTCATCCTTAGCAATTCCTGTAATGAAACTTCTTCAGGAAGCTCAGGTGGAGCCCAATGATATTCAAAGGAGAATTAACCAAACCATCCATTTGTAGCAGACCAGAGAAGAAGTGTATCAAAGATCCCAAGTAGTATAAGAGAAACTTAAGAAATGTTTTGATAAGAGAACCAAGGTAGAAGATTTCTACCTTAGGGACAAAGTTTTGAGATGGGATTCTAGGAGAGAAGACAAAGGAAAACATGGGAAGTTTGACTTCCTATGGAAGGGACCTTTTGTTACAAGGGAACAATACTTACTTTTTGAAGAATTTGGATAGTACAGAGACAGAAGAAGGACCAGTTAATGGTCAGATGCTGAAACATTATTTTGATCCAACTTTTTAATGTATTCTGATGTTAACATGTACATATTATATCCTTGGTAATGTCATAGTTTTGATTGGATAGTAACTTGTTGGAGTTGAAGACCGAAGAGAAGGCCCTAAGCTTCACAAGTGGTACTGTCATACATATAATAAAGCAACGAGAAGAAGGAGATTTTAGACCATAGTCATAATAATTCAAAAGGCCATCTCAGCTAATGTTCTTGACTTTCCACCAGGAAAATCCATCCCCAAGTGGAGCTAGTGTTATGCTCCTATACCATTAAGTGTCATATTTCATGATTGACTTGATGAGCTCTGTAATATGTTCATACCTTTTCATGTTGCAAAGGTTTTCCATATTGTCAAAAAATAAAAAAAATTAAAAAATGTAAAGAGGGTATACCCTAAAAAAAAATCAAAGGGTAAAAAGAATAAAATGGTCAAAAAAGTGAAATAAATGAACCCCAAACAAAAATAGACCAGGAAAGTGTGCTAGTCCAAATGCCACTACTATTTCATTTTCTGTAATAAGTAATTGTGTGCAGCTTGTTAAACGTTTGCCACAATTTATGAAGAGTCAAACAACTTAAACTTGGCTCATTCATTTTTCAATTTCATGTTGTAGAATAGAGAATAAAATCTAACCAAACTGTTTAATCTTGGCAGATGAGTATATAGGTAGAGTAAATAAAAAGGAGCTCAACAGTTTAATTAGAGCCCTTGGATGTAATAAGTGTAGACTTAGGTAGGCTTGCCATGTAAAAGAAAAAGAAGATTGATAAGGGTTTACCAGTCTAAGTGCACCCAAACAAAGAAGAAAAAATGTCAGGCTATAGTAGGTAGGGTAGGTAAATGATGTTACAGAATGATACTTGTGATGAAAAATGTTTCTCAATGTGTTAACTTTTACTTTATCACAAAATGCAAGGAAGACATGATACTTGATGCATTTTAAGCAAGGCAAGGTTAAATAACTAACTTCCATTCATATTATTCCCTAAATATTTCACTAATTCCCCCAAAACGTTATTAGGGTCTTTGAAATTCAAAGGGTCTCAGAGAATTTCTCTGACTTCTGGAGGGTCTGGACCCTCGGCCCAATGACCTAAAAGCCTAAGTACTCATAAAATATCCATTCACCATTCATTTCGTTTCGTAAAGTTCCCTAAGTGAAAAAAATCTATTTTATTTAGGAAATGCATATTATCACCTAAAAACCCCATTCCCACTTTAGCCTAAGTTTTAATGTAAATTCCTAACATTTCAACTTTGCAATTATCATTTTGTTTCATATTAACTTAAATTATAATATATAACTCCTGGATAAAAGTTTATCTATTCACGTACTATGTAAATATGTTAAAAACCCCAATATTTTATGTATTCCCACCCCGGTTGAAATACAACCATAGTCATTGTTTAAAAAAGCAAGGATTAATAAACTTATCCGAAGTTTATTAATAACTTTCCCCCACCACACCAAAGGGATTAATTAACCATCTAGGGTAATTAATAACCAACCCCTTAACCAATAAAAATGTCCCCAATACAATTTAACGTTGTTAATACATCAAGCCCATCGCAAATTAACACCCCGCCATCTCCAAAGCCCATCAGCCGTCCGATCTCTACCTTTTCATCCTACGGCAACCGATCATATGGCGACCCCCCTGGTGACCGCACTTTAACTCATGATCACCAGGAGGTTTTCCGCCATACCCTCGCCACGCGTCGCCCATTCCATATGCTCACTCGCCCCCGGCCTAATACCACCTGACCCTAAAAGCGGTTCGGGGTAAACTGCTTACCACCCTTCGCGTAACGACAAAACGTCCCATCATGTTGATGTCATCTGCCCAATAAATTCCAAAAAATGCCCGCCAAATTGAATTTCGTTAAATAAACAATAAAATGTCATTTTCACTGTAAAGCACTACATCCATCTCCCATGCAAATTAACGACCGAATCCACTGTTCCATCTTTTCAACCGCCACCTGACGAACAAGACTATAGCACAAGCTTTGAATCCTGTCAAACAACCTGCCATTGTACAGTTTTCCTCCTTAATCTAGGTATTTATCCATTTTGCCCTACAACCCTACAATTTCAGTTTTCCAATGGGAATTTTACCAAAGAAAACCGAATTCAAGTTAAAACAGTCTGTAATTACCATAAAAGACCCAAACTACTATTTAGCCCATTTTTCCCACAAAAATTCCAAATTCCAGTTTGGATACATAAGAACCAAATATGGAAACTCCCATAGCCTTGAATGTCATGCCCATGAATGCACCCCATAAAGACTTAGATTATCTACCCATGGCCGACAAAGATTTTCAAATAAAGGATTTATCTAGTGATAGGAACCATCTTCAGGCCTTCTGCCAAGTCAGGGATAGCTATCTAAACAAGTCTGAGATTTTTGGACTATGGGAATCCAATCTTCCCATGTATTTCCTCCCCTCAGTCCATCTTTTCCCTGATATCATTCATCAATGTTGTGCCAACTATGACCATGTCCATAGAGTAGTTATGTCCCCATCCCAAACTATTCTTTTTCCCATAACTGCTAAGTCCATTAATGAAATGATACTGTTCCATTCCAATCAGCCCCTTGCTCCTCTTTCCCTGGGACATCTGCTTGAAAAAGCCCCTCAGTTGCCCAAATCAGAAATAACCCACATTGTTTAGATGTTTATGTTACCAAACTATCAACCCAATGGTCCACCTCCCTATCTGTAGACCTTTTTCACTGAAACTGGTAGACTTATAGTTGACATGATATCCATGATCATCGAATTTAATACCATTGAATATGTTGATGATATTACTCTAGTTTTGTTGTCAATATTTACTCCTGGACAACCCCCTGCTGTCAAGTATGACTATGCCACTTTCATTGCCAATACAATCCATGATCAATTCATGAGTTTGGATAGGGAAGGGGTTTTCAAATATACATCTTTTATATATCATCTTTTGTTATATCATCAACCAGACAGCTTTCCTTACCTATGAGGAAATTGGACTCAAAAGAAAATCGAAGGTCTGTGATTTTTTGGAGCTCAATCTTTCATAAAACTATAGAGTCTCCTTATACCTATAATGAATTCATTGACTGGTTTGTACATCCAGCATCCACTCTATTGATCTCCCCCTCCTAGACTCACTGGTGAAATGAAAAAAATTCTCCAACTCTCCAAGTAGTACAGGATAGATGACTCGTACCTGTACCAAAACTACATAGAAATTAGAATGGATGGATGTGAACTTTGCCCTTTCAAGCTGCCTAAATATGTGCCCATGAGATTGTTTGCAATAGAATATTTCAGACAGATTATCAATGTAGACTTAGTCCATTTTTGTAGTGCAAAGAAGAAAGCCCAGTTAAGAATAAAGAACCAGTTAGGCCCTTATGTTATCAATTCTAGGGATGCATGGAAAGATGCTGAAAAGATTTTAGAATACCACTTTAGATTGAAGAAGAGTTTTTGGTGGGTGCCATATGATCCAAATAGTTTCATATGTGACAAAAGAACAAAGAATAGACTGTCAGTTTATATACATCAAAGGATCCCAGAAATTGAACATTTTACAAATCAGGATGAATGGGTAGAAGGGACCCTAATAGAAGAAATTAGTGAACAAGAAAAGATGGAAAATGCTATGAAAGATCTCGAAAAAACCCTAGACCTGGACTCGTTTGGACATGTATCATTCAAGCTGCCCCAACAATCAGGAATTGGTACATCCTCTGCTGGAACTTCTCAGCAGTCTCCACATGAAGCCAACATACCAGCTATATCCAAAGGTAAAGAGATAGATACTACAGAGTAGCCTACAATGACAGATCAACCTGCAAAGTCTAGAGAACAAAGTCGAGTGCAAAATCCTCCAGCTCGGACTAAAGTTGCAGAAATTCCAGCATTGCAAACTCCTCTAAATGAGGAAAGAAACAAAAATAAGGACAGAGAAAACATCACACCTATCAGTGGACCAACAGAGCAACCTGGAGCAAAGAGACAAAGATTGAATCCTTTGTCAGAAAAGGAAATAATTGAAGAAACTACAGACAGCCGGAGAGAAGAAGGAGCCAGCCAGCAAACTACACCATTGGGAGGAACCTCAACTAGCTCACAAAGGCAAGAGCTAGAAAGACAACACAATGTAGAAGTATCATCTACAAGGCCACAAAGCAAATAGGCCTTAGACATCAAGAAGACTTTCACAGAGATAAAGGCCAGGAATGCCCAATAAGGCTTCAAATTTACGTTCAATATCTGAAAATGGCCCCCACAAACCAGCAGAGATTGATGTCAGCCTATGACATTAAAAAGGTAAAATGTTAATGAGTTATTTTAAGCCAAAGGTGCAGCAACCCCAATCAGCAGTAGACTATATCAGAACAAACTTGGAGGTCCTAGACAAATATATTCATCCTATGGACCAAATTGAGCTTCATAAGCAAATTGGGGAAATCGTTTATTCCACACTGACTGACAAAGCAATGCTAGCCCACAAATTGCAAAATTCCTTGGACAACACAACAACTCAATTACATTTGGAGAAAGCCCCTTCTCTGGCCAAGGATAACAGGATCAAATCATTAGAATAAATCATTACTAGATTGGGACATGATCCCAAAGATGCTAAAGGTATAAAGGCACTAATTAAGAAGAAAGAAGAGGACATTGCTGCCTTGAGGAAACAGTTGAAACTGCCTCCTTCAACGCATCCACAGACTGCAGAAGTTATACAACAGAAATCAGAAGAAGATATGATGGACCTGCTCCTAGAGCTCAATGAAAGATTGAATGATACAGAGCAAGCATTAAAAAAAGCACTAAAATAAAAGCAGGGAGAGTTGACCTATCAGCCTCCTGAGGTAATCCCCATAGTATCAACTACAGTTCCCTCTACACTTGGAACAACATTAGCTCCAAATGTCCCAGCAGTCACAACAGAGGTAATTACAGGTACATCAACAGCATGTACAACACCAGGCAGCAAGACTAATATGAGCACAGAAGAATTGATAAAGGCCATGGAAGAATTGAGATTACAGGTCACAAAATTGAAACAGGTAGAGGAGCAATTGGCTAAGGCAGAGAAAAATTATGATATCTCCAAAATAAGTGTTATGGGAAAAACTAGGGAGATTAAAGCCTTAGAAAGTAAAGTAAAAACTTTAGAACAAGAGCTCACTTTTGATAAGCCCTTGGCAGAAATAAAAAAAAATATTTGGGCTAATATAATTCAGTCTATAAATGAAATATGGCCATATATCCAAGTGATCTATGAGCAGATCGACTTAATAAAAATAGTCCATGGAGCAATTCAATAGACAAGAGCATAGTTGGGTAAAATGCCAGAGGAAGCTAATACGCTTATACAGTTTTTAAATACCAAAAACAAGGAACATCTAGAGGTACTTGGCATCTCAGACAGGACAGACACCATTTTGAAAATCAAAAGAGTTCTAACCAAAAGAACTTTAATGCAGAACTTAGATAGAAGGTGCCGAGATATGCAAGTAGAAATCAACTCTTTTATGGAGAAGTTCACAGTTTTGCAGAGCAAAGGGCTACCAAGTCCTTTGGTCATTAATTACAAATTGAAGAAACACATTGACTATGTAGATAAATTGAATAAATATGCTAGTAATCAAGCTAGCCCATCATTAAGTGCATCAGGAGTGAAAGCCCTTCCCACAGGCCGAGTTCTCTATGACAGCTTGGAGAACTTATTTTACATTGAGCATGAGGTAAAGCACCTATTCACCATTCAACCTAACTTTTTTAGATACACAGAGACTGATGAAACACTTAGGGAACTTCAGAATCAAAAATTGCCAGAGCAGAAATAGCGGGAAGATATGTTAGAAATTTTGTAAATTTCCCTTTGGTAAAATGTAAATTTTGGGCTATTTACCTTGTTGAGATAAACAGAGATGAATAAAGGTGAACAGTGGTCAAAAAAGGTTGAAGAGTATCACAGCAGGTAAAGAGTATCAGTCAAATAGGACAGCCAGCATGAAGTTACAATAGCAAGCCAAATAAAAGGGCCTGCCTCCAGCACACCCAACATAAATAGGAGTAGCACAACATCTGTTTGATTTTATCCTATCTTCGAGACTAACTGTCTCTATTTTCTTGTAAAAATGATTTGTCATCACTAGAATATATCTCACTCTGTTATGAGATATTTTGTGTGAAATATTTATAAATACTCCCTCAATTGGAGTATTGAGGGTGGATTCATATACATTGCTGTAATACTAGTTTTTTGGAATAAAGTGTTGATTGGATCAAATTTTCACATGGCTTACTGGACAAAGAATTGAGACAAAGGAGTTTTCAAAGATTTCTTGAATCAATCACTGAATCAATAAGTCCTCTATACCTTATGTTTTAAATTTTTCCCTGTTTATTATATCACCTTTGTTTCACCTCTGAATGATAAACAAAAACGAGTAATTCAAAATATGCTTGATTGCACTCTGTCTTCAAACTTTATTATTCTCTATTTTTTCTTCTGAATTAGAATAAACAGTGAAATCTTAATTGCTCCTGTTTGCTAGTTCTGTCATTTTGATTCTTTGTTAAAGAATACTTAACTGCTCTTTATCAGGGATCATTCAAGTTCCCTCCCTCTTGAAATAGGTTGAAGGATTCTTAATTGCTCTTCATCCGTTTTGAACCCATTATTTTTATTCTAAGCCTTTATTTGTTCCCTGTTTGATTACCTTTCTCTGTGAAACCATCTTTTGTTAAGAAACGCAAATCTAGCAAAGCCACCTTACTTGACTCCATTAGCCCAATGGCTTAAACTACTGAGTCTTACCCCTCTGCTATTGAATCTCACCACCCAAATTCAAACAAAGTCTTAAAATTCACAACTAGCCTAATATCTTTCAAAGAACAATGCTAAAACTTAAAGAGAGAGCCCTCTCTGGATGCAGTTTGGCTAGAATCTGTATCTAAAATATTGGTTTGTGGTTACCTCGGCCTCCTTTTCCTTTCTTACAACTTTTCGGAAAACCTGAGTGATAACATAGTGGCGACTCCACTGGGGATCCAAATAAATTGTTTGTCTCTATTGTCTACTTTCTAAGCTACATACGGAGCCTGAAGCTAGCCAGGTAGCTTTTGAAATGCTTTTGCTTTGCAGTTGCAGAAGTAAATGAATGCTACTTCAGTCTATCGCTAATCTAGCTTATAGATTGGACATTTGGTTTCAAATATTTGATCAGTTCCTCTTGTCAAATAAATTCTTTGAGAAAGTTCAAAACCCATATCTAAAGGCTTCTTAAAGAATTGCTAAAGTTGTATTGTTAGACCCATTTAGAGAAAAAATCCAAAAATATACCTAGAAACCTGGCTTCAAAAAGGACTTGTTACACCGGATCTAATCCTAATCCAAATCCACCACCTGTGTTCGAAAACCCTAATCTGATTCCTAGGATTCTTAGGAGGCAAGAGAGCCAAGAAAGTCCTGCTAGTTCTCGGCCTCTATACAGATCAATTTCTTGTCTTGTGAAGTGGGTTTACCTTGCGGATGAACCTTTTGATGAGTGGTTTGAAACCCATTTATTTTTTACCTTTTCGGAATCTGAGTTAGCCCACATAGTTCATGATCCCGTATTTCTTGAAGATTTATAGCTGGAAGTTGTAAATTCACATCTTGATAGACACCTACAGAATTCCATTCAATCTGAGCTTACCTCTGAAGGAACACCAAACCTTTCTCTGATCACCACTACCCCTCCAAGTCGATCATCAACACCTCAGACTTCCCAATCTCAAGCAACACCTTCCACCCCTCCATATACAACTCATATTCCCATTATCATCCCTACCACACCAGTTGCCTCATCTATTCCTGCAGCCATGGCAAATAGGTA
This sequence comes from Pinus taeda, assembly GCA_000404065.3. Taxonomy (NCBI): domain Eukaryota; kingdom Viridiplantae; phylum Streptophyta; class Pinopsida; order Pinales; family Pinaceae; genus Pinus; species Pinus taeda. The sequence goes on along the minus strand of APFE030896478.1, from coordinate 96,039 downwards.
TTCTCCTTTGCACTTACCTACTAACCCAGGGGCTATGCCCCAAGGCTATCACAGTAAGATTACCCCATTTGATGGTACTAGCACTTACACAGCACAACAACATACCAAGGAAATGATAGCCTATCTTGAAATATATGAAGTTGATGCTGATGATGTTAGAATGGGAGTATTTGTTCAAAGTTTGGCTGGAGATGTTAGAACATGGTTTAGATCCCTTCCTACAAATAGTATCAATGACCTACGAGCTCTATATTAGACATTCTTGAATAGATGGGCAAAGAACAAAGATCCTCTCCACATTTTATCAGAATATGAAAGCCTGAAAAGAGGCACCCAAGAAACTATCCAAGATTATTGTACCAGGTTTAATAATGTTTACTAGGCTATTCCTCAAAATCTTAGACCTCCTCCAGATTTGGCATTAATCAAATTCCTTGATGGATTTGATGCCGATATGGCATATCAACTTAGGGAAAGAGCTCCCCAAACCTTAGAAGAAATGCAAAGTATCGTTGTCAGTGTTGAAGCCAACCTGATATCTAAATGAGCTAGAGCCGGAGCTGAAAGGAGGACATCTTTCAAAGAGCAACCTTCTGGATTTGAACAGAAATTAGATGCTATTATCAAATGAATGGATAGGCTTGGTGACAGAGTAGAAACAATTGAGAGAAAATCCCCCTGGGAGGGCCAACCAAGCAATACTGGTAGAAGTCCAAATTTCAGGAAGAACCAAAATCCTAATACTGGAACGACTCGGCCTGACCAAAATATTAGGCCTCCATTCCAAGAAAATTATGCTGAAGGCTCAACTTCTGATGAACCAATAGAAGACACTCAAATTAATTTGATGGGACTAAACAATGAACAATAAGTCTTCTTGACCCAAGAGGATCAGGAAGCTCACATGCTTAAACAATTCCAAACTAAGTCAGGGGAATCATTTGACTTCAGGGAGGGATATGATACAACTATTTATGAAGTCTATAGGCAATACAATCTGGGGAGCAGAAGAATAGATGTTCCTAAAACCAATAAATAGAAAGATGCAAAATAGTCCAACAAAGTTAAGAGCAATATCATCCCTATACATATTCTTTCCAGAAACAATCCTAATCCAAATAATCCAATCATTGAGGATGTATCCAATAATCAACTACAAAACAATCTTCCTCTTCTATTCCTCCCAAAGGAAATGTAGAAGAACCTCCAGAAGTTGATTTGGAAACAACTTCAGTCCATAACACCACTCCTGAAAAGGAGAGAAACACAAAGAATACAACAGAAAAAAATAATCCCACTACCTGAAATACCAGAACTCAAACTAAAAAACCTTTTAATCTTGAGGTTGAAGTAGGCAAATAAAAAATAGTTGTTCTATTATCAAAATTAGCTAAACATGATGTCTACAGAGGTCAGATCAATAGATCACTCCAAATTCTTTTGAATGAAGATTCAGTAAATGTTTTTCATGATCAACTTGAATTGATTTTTGGCCCTGAGGTAAACGGAAAATTAATAGATGGAGGAATCCCTCCTTTCTATGTAAGTCTAAACATACATGATAAAATACTTCATAATGCCATGTTTGATTTTGGTGCTTCTCATAACTTAATGCCTAAATTTGTGATGGAGAAATTGGACCTGGACATTACCAAGCCGTATAAAGACCTCTTCTCATTTCATTCAAGTCAAGTCCGATGTCTAGGATTGATCAAAGATTTATGTGTATCACTAGTCCAATATCCTGCCAAAACCATCTTAATGGACATAGTAGTAGCTGATATTCCACCAAAGTGTGGAATGTTATTGTCTAGATCTTGGTGTGCAAAGCTTTAAGGATCGCTACAGTTGGACATGTCTTATGCTACTATTTCAGTATTTGGTCAACCTAAGAAACTATACAGAGAAACTTTAATTAAATATGTGGTAAGTACCTAGGAGAGACATCAAAATTTTCCTATCTACTCTATTCACTCTGATATGGATTCTTTCCTCCTTTACAATGCTAAAATTGATCCTTTGAATGAAGTAAAAGTTTTAGCAGTTGAACAAGAAGAAATTACAAATGAAAAGTCTAGCGTTCAAATTCAAGAAATTTCTGAGAACAATGACACATCAGATACTCAAAAGGAATGAGGAGAAACTAAAAAACCATATATTCCTATTAAACAAATCCCTGAGACTCCTGATACTAACTATGAACACGAGATCCTTTGGTACTTAGAATTTGATGGTTCACTTAACAAGTTAGGAGTAGGAGCAGGAATTTGGGTGCACAATCTTGAGAATGATCATGGTGAAGGCCATGCCTACAGATTAAACTTTAAGTGCACTAACAATATGGCTGAGTATGAAGCTCTACTGCTAGGTCTTAAACTGGTCAAAAGTTTAGGGGCCATTAGGGTATCAGTCCTAGGGAATTCTGATTTAGTCATTCGACAGATAAAGGAAATTTTCTCACAAACAATCCCAGATTAATATCTTACAGAGGAACAGTGATTGAGATTCTCAATACATTTTTAGAAACTCAGTTGGCTAAAATCTCAAGAAAACATAATTTGCATGCTCATACCTTGGTAATGTTTGCCAGCACCAGTAAACTGCCATTTGAGCCCAATCATCATTTCTCAGCTGAGATTAGACATAGGCCAGCTATACCTGACAATGTAAAGAACTGGCAGGTATTTGACAATGATATTCAAATTAACAATTTCTTAACTCTAGAGGAAGAGTTTTCTAGCACTAATATAGATATAGATATAGTTAGTGAGTTTAATAAGATAAATTAGATGGAAACAGACATTTCAGCAAAAGATGCAACTCAAATGCTTCACCCAACAAAATTTACTAATAAAGAAATGCAGGATCTCAAAGAAATGGACATTGATGAAATTATTGAATAAGAATCTGAAATCATTAATTAGAAAGATAATGAGTTTCCCAAAGGATTAACTCCTTTGGAAGATCTTTTTTATTTTAATGATATCCCAAGGAAACCCAAGATGGAACCTCTAAAAGCTGACATTGAAGATTATAACTTAGGAACTAAAGAAAATCCAAAAATGGTAAAATTATCCAAATCTTTGCCCCGTGAGCAAAAACTTAAATATGTTGAATTAATGAGAGAATTTCAAGATGTATTTTCCTGGACCTATGAGGACCTGAAATCTTATGACAACTCTATAATTCAACATACAATCCATTTAAAGGAAAATAAAAAACAATTCAAACAAAATCTCAGAAGGATTAACCCTGTACTGCTTCCCTTAATTGAAAAAGAAATCAAAAGAATGTATGAAGCAAGGATAATAGCTCCTATCAGATTTTCAGAGTGTGTTTCTAATTTAGTACCTACTAGGAAAAAGAGTGGAGAAATTAGGTTATGTGTTTATTTAAGAAATGTAAACAAAGTTTATTTAAAGGACAATTACCCTTTACCCAAGATGGATCACATTTTACAAAGGGTGGTAGGTGCTTCTAGGATTTCACTGTTGGATGGGTTCTCAAGCTATAAGGTTCTCAGGCTATAACCAGATTCTGGTTCATCATGATGACCAGGAAAAAACTTCTTTTACAACACCATGGGGAACATTCGAATATGTTAAAATGCCATTTGGACTCAAAAATGCAGGGGAAACTTTCAACGTGCAATGGACATAGCTTTTGCAAAGAAATTCATGATTTCTTGGTCATATATCTAGATGACCTGACTGTTTTTTCTAAATCAGATTAGCAACATTTAGATCATCTGAAACAAGTATTCTTAAAATGTAGACAATATGGCATTTCTCTAAATCCTAAAAAGTCCCTGTTTGGTCTAGAAGAAGGCAAACTATTGGGCCATATCATCTCCAAAGATGGCATTAGAATTGATCCTACTAGAGTAGAAGCTATACTGCATATACCCCACCCTAGAAATGTCAAAGAACTTCAAGCTTTCTTAGGAAAGATTACATTTTTGAGAAGATTTATATCTAATTTACTGAATTATTCAGATTGTTAAATAATATGTTGAAAAAGAATGCAAAAGTCAAATGGATAGTAGAAGCCAAACAAGCGTTTGAAGAAATTAAAATGGCACTAACTAGAACACCAGCCCTGACAAGTCCAAAGTTTGATAGAGACTTCATAATATTTTCATTTGCATCAGAACACACCATTGTTGTTGTTTTACTACAAAAAGATGATCAAGGATGTGAGAAACCGATAGCCTTTTTTAGTAAAGCACTAAGAGATGCAGCATTAAAGTACAAAATCATGGAAAAACAAGCCTATTCACTTACGGAAGCTATTAAAGACTTTAGAGTCTATATATTGTACTCCCATGTAATAGCTTGTGTACCAAATGTTGTTGTCAAAGACATATTAACGCAGGATGGAATTGAAGGTAGACGAGGTAAATGAATTGCTACTATATTGGAATATGATATTGAAATAAAACCCACAAAGCTTATAAAAGGACAGGGATTGGCAAAACGCATGACTGAAACAAATTGCCAAGCTCTGGATATTAATGAACTAGATAATGAATAGGAGATGGCGACTTCACAGATTAGCCAAGCCTTCTTAGATTCACCTTGGTATGTTGATATAATTTTTGTGTTATTAAACCTACAAGCTCCTCCAGGATTATCCAAAACAAAGAAAAGATTTTTAAAGATGAAAGCTTCAAAATTTTGTATTTTAGATAACGTTCTCTTTTGGAAAAATCATGAAGGTATTCTATTAAATTGTTTAGTAAAAGAAGAAGCTGAAAAGGTTCTCAAAGAATTTCATGCAGGGGACTATGGTGGACACCTTTACTGGAAATCAACTGTAGACAAAATCCTCAGAGCTGGATTTTACTGGCCAACCTTGTTTACTGATGTAAAGAAATTTGTGACTACTTGCCACAAATGTCAGATTTTTTAAGGAAAGAGGAAACTGTTACCCTTACCCCTGAGACCAATTTCAACTGAAAAGCCCTTCCAACAATGGGGACTGGACTACAATGGAGAAATTCACCCTCCATCTTCTGGCCAACATAAATGGATTCTGATTGCCACAGACTATTTCACCAAATGGATAGAAGCCATTCCTTACAGGCAAGCCAATGACATAGTCATTATAGGATTCTTAGAAACCAATACACTGTCTAGATTTGGCTGTCCTTAAAAGATCATCACTGATAATGTTGTTGCCTTCAAATCCAAGAAAATGATTAGTTTCTGTAACAAATATGATATCACTTTAGGTCATTCCATAGCCTATTACCCTCAAGGTAATGGTCTAGCTGAGTCATCCAATAGGCCTAATTAATATCATTAAGAAATTATTGGAGGAAAACAAGAAAAATTGGCACAGAAACTTACTAATGCACTGTGGGCAGATAGACTCACTACAAAGAAATCTATTGGAACTAGTCCTCATGAACTAGTTAATGGTTTGGAAGCTATATTTCCTTCATCCTTAGGAATTCCTGTACTGAAACTTCTTCAGGAAGCTCAGGTGGAGGCCAATGATATTCAAAGGAGAATTAACCAAACCATCCATTTGCAGCAGACCAGAGAAGAAGTGTATCAAAGATCCCAAGTAGTACAAGAGAAACTTAAGAAACTTTTTAAGAAGAGAACCAAGGTAGAAGATTTCTACCATGGAGACAAAGTTTTGAGATGGGATTTCAGGGGAGAAGAAAAAGGAAAACATGGGAAGTTTGACTTCCTATGGAAGTGACATTTTGTTATTTAGGCCTTACAAGGGAACAATACTTACTTTTTGAAGAATTTGGACGGTATAGAGACAGAAGAATGACTAGTTAATGGTCGGATGCTGAAACTTTTTAATGTATTCTAATGTTAACATGTACATATTATATCCTTGGTAATGTCACAGTTTGGATTGGATAGTAACTTGTTGGAGTTGAAGCCCGAAGAGAAGGCCCTAAGCTTCACAAGTGGTACTGTCATACATATAATAAAGGAGCCAGCAGAAGGAGATTTCAGAGCACAATCATAATCATTTACAAGGACATCTGACCTGATGTTCTTGACTTTCCACTAGGAAAATCCATCCCCAAGTGGAGCCAGTGTTATGCTCCTATACCAATAGGTGTCATATTTCATGATTGACTTGATGAGCTCTGTAATATGTTCATACCTTTTCTTGTTGTAAAGGTTTTCCCTATTGTCAAAAAATCAAAAAATTTAAAAGATGTAAAGAGGGTATACCCTAAAAAAAAAATCAAAGGGTAAAAAGAATAAAATGGTCAAAAAAGTGAAAGAAATGAACCCCAAACAAAAATAGACCAGGAAAGTGTGCTATTCCAAATGCCACTACTATTTTATTTTATGTAATAAGAAATTGTGTGCAGCTTGTTAAATGTTTGCCACAATTTATGAAGATTCAAAGAGCTTAAACTTGGCTCATTCATTTTTCAATTTCATGTTGTAGAATAGAGAATAAAATCTGACCAAACTGTTTAATATTGGCAGATGAGTAGATAGGTAGAGTAAATAAAAAGGAGCTCAACAGTTTAATCTAAGCCCTTGGATGTAATAAGTGTAGACTTAGGTAGGCTTGCTATGTAAAAGAAAAAGAAGATTGATAAGGGTTTTCCAGTCTAAGTGCACCCAAATAAAGAAGAAAAAATGTCAGGCTATAGTAGGTAGGGTAGGTAGATGATGCTGCAGAATGATACTTGTGATGAAAAATGTTTCTCAATGTGTTAACTTTTACTTTATCACAAAATGCAAGGCAAACATGATACTTGATGTAGTTTAAGCAAGGCAAGGTTAAATAACTAACTTCCATTCATATTATTCCCTAAAGATTTCACTAATTCCCCCAAAAAAGTATTAGGGTCTTTGAAAGTCAAAGGGGCTCAAAGCATTTCTCTGACTTTTGGAGGGATCAGACCCTCGGCCCAATGACCTAAAAGCCTAAGTACTCATAAAATATCCATCCACCATTCATTTCATTTCGTAAAGTTCCCTAAGTGAAAAAATCTATTTTATTTAGGAAATGCATATTATCACCTAAAAACCCCATTCCCACTTTAGCCTAATTTTTAATGTAAATTCCTAAAATTTCAACTTAGTGCTTATCATTTTGTTTCATATTAACTTAACTTATAATATATAACTCCCAAATAAAAGTTTACCTATTCCCGTACTATGTAAATATGTTAAAAACCCCAATATTTTATGTATTCCCACCCTGGTTGAAATACAACCATAGTCATTGTTTAAAAAAACAAGGATTAATAAACTTATCCGAATTTTGTTAATAACTTTCCCCGGCCACACCAAAGGGATTAATTAACCATTCGAGTTAATTAATAACCAACCCCTTAACCAATAAAAACGTCCCTGATATGATTTAACGTTGTTAATACATCAGGCCCACCACAAATTAACACCCTGCAATCTCCAGAGCCCGTCAACCGTCCGATATCTGCCTTTTCATTTTACAACGGACGATAATATCACGACCCCCTGGTCACCACACTTTAACTTGCGATCACCAGGCAGTTTTCACCAGGCCCGTTCCATATGCTCGCTCGCCCCAAGCCCGATACCACTTGACCCCAAAAGCGGTGCGGGGTAAACCGCTTACCACCCTTTGCGTAATGACAAAATGTCCCATCATGTTGATTTCATCCATCCCATAAATGCCAAAAAATACCTGCCAAACTAAATTTCATTAAATAAATAATAAAATGTCATTTTCACTGTAAAGCACTACGTCCAACTCCCATGCAAATTAACGACCGAATCCACTATTCCAGCTTTTCAACCACCACTTGACCAACAAGACTACAACACGAGCTTCGCATCCTATCAAACAACCTACCATTGTATGGCTTTCCTCCTTAATCCAGGTATTTATCCATTTTTTCCCCATAACCCTGCAATTTCAGTTTTCCACTAGGAATTTTACCAGAGAAAGCTGAATTCAAGTTAAAATAGTCTGTAATTACCATAAAAGACCCCAAACTATTGTTTAAACCATTTTTTCCACAAGAAGTCTAAATTCCAGTTTGAATACACAAGAACCAAATATGGAAACTCCCATAGCCCTAAATGCCACGTCCATGAACGCACCCCATAAAGACTTAGATTATCTACCCCTGGCCGACAGAGATTTTTAGGTAAAGGATTTATCTAGTGATAGGAACCATCTTCAGGCCTTCTGCCAAGTCAGGGATAGCTATCTAAACAAGTCTAACATTTTTGGACTATGGGAATCCAATCTTCTCATGTCTTTCCTCCCCTCAATCCATGTTTTCCTAGATATCATTCATCAATGTTGTGCCAACTATAACCCTATCCATAGAGCAGTTATGTCCTAATCCCAAACTATTCTTTTTCCCATAACTGCTACGTCCATTAATGAAATGATATAGTTACATTACACTCAGCCCCTTGCTCCTCTTTCCCTAGGATATCTACTTGAAAAAGCCCCTCAGTTGCCCAAAGCAGAAATAACCCGCATTGCTCAGATGTTTATGTTACCAAACTATAAACCCAATGGTCCACCTCCCTATCTGTAGTCCTTTTTCACTGAAACTGGTAGACTTATTGTTGACATGATATCCATGATCATGTGATTTAATACTAGTGAATATGTTGATGATATTACTCTAGTTTTGTTGTCAATATTTACTCCTAGACAGCCCCCTACTGTCAGGTATGACTATGCCACTTTCATTGCCAATAGAATCCATGGTCAATTCATGAGTTTGGAATAGGGAAGGAGTTTTCAATTACATATATTTTATATATCATCTTTTGTTATATCATCAACCAGACAGCTTTCCTTTCGCTATCAGGAAATTGGACTGAAAAGGAAGTCGAAGGTCTGTGAACTTTTCGAGCTCAATCTTTCATAAAAATATGAAGTCTCCTTATACCTATAATGAATTCATTGGCTGGTTTGTACATCCAGCATCCACTCTATTGATAGGAGCTCCCCCTCCTAGACTCACTAGTGACATGAAAAGGATTCTCCAACTCTCCAAGTAGTACAGGATAGGTGACTAGTACCTGTACCAAAACCACATAGAAATTAGAATGTATGGATGTGAACTTTGCCCTTTCAAGCTGCCTAAATATGTGCCCATGAGATCGTTTGCACTAGAATATTTCAGACAGATTATCAATGTAGACTTAGTCCATTTTTGTAGTGCAAAGAAGAAAGCCCAGTTAACAATAAAGAACCAGCTAGGCCCTTATGTCATCAATTCTAGGGATGCATGGCAAGATGCTGAAAAGATTTTAGAAGACCACCTTAGATTGAAGAAGAGTTCTTGGTGGGTTCCATATGATCCAAATAGTTTCATATGTGACAGAAGAACAAAGAACAGGCTGTCAGTTTATATACATCATAGGATCCCAGAAATTGAACAGTTTGCAAGTCAGGATGAATGGGTAGAAGGGACCCTAATAGAAGAAATTAGTGAACAAGAAAAGATGGAAAATGCTATGAAAGATCTCAAAAAACCCTTGACTTGGACTCTTTTGAACAGGTATCATTCATGCTGCCCCAACAATCAGGAATTGTTACATCCTCTACTAGAACTTCTCAGCAGTCTCCATAGGAAGACAACATACCAACTACATCCAAAGGTAAAGAGATAGATACTACAGAGCAGCCTACAATGACAGATCAGCCTGCAAAGTCCAGAGAACAGAGTCTAGTGCAAAATCCTCCAACTCAAACTAAAGCAGCAGAAATTCCAGCATTGCAAACTCCTCTAAATGAGGAAAGAAACAAAAAGAGGGACAGAGAAAACATCACACCTATCAGTGGACCAGCAAAGCAACCTGGAGAAAAGAGACAAAGATTGAATCCCCTGTCAGAAAAGGAAATAATTGAAGAAACTATAGACAGCCAGAGAGAAGAAGGAGCCAGCCAACAAACTACACCATTGGGAGGAACCTCAACTAGCTCACAACGGCAAGAGCTAGAAAGACAACACAGTGTAGAAGTATCATCTACAAGGCCACAAAGCAAACTGGTCTCAGACATCAAGAAGACTTTCACAGAGATAAAGGCCAGGAATGACCCAATAAGGCTTCAAATTTACGGTCAATATCTGAAAATGGCCCCCACAAACCAGCAACGATTAATGTCAGCCTATGACATTAAAAAAGGTAAAATTTTAATGAGTTATTTTAAGCCAAAGGTGTAATAACCCTAGTCAGCAACAGACTATATTAGAACAAACTTGAAGGTCCTAGTGAAAGATATTCATCCTATGGAGCAAATTAAGCTTCATAAGAAAACTGGGGAAATCGTTTATTCCACACTCACTGAAAAAGCAATGCTGGCCCACAAATTGCAAAATTCCTTGGAGAACACAACATCTCAATTACATTTGGAGAAAGCCTCATCTCGACCTCTCAGCCTCCTGAGGTAATCCCCATAGTCTCAACTGCAATTCCCTCTGCACTTGGAACAACATTAGCTCCAAATGTCCCAGGAGTCACAACAAAGGTAATTACAGGTACATCAACAATAGGCACAACACTAGGCAGTAGTACTAATATGAGCACAAAAGAATTGATAAAGGCCATGAAATAATTGAGATTACAGGTCATAGAATTGAAATAGGTAAAGGAGCAATTGGCTAAGGTAGAAAAAAATTATGATATCTCCAAAATAAGTGTTCTGGAAAAAACTAGAGAGATTAAAGCCTTAGAAAGTAAAGTAAAAACTTTAGAACAAGAGCTCACTCTTGATAAGCCCTTGACAGAAATCAAAAAAATACTTTGGGCTAATATCATTCAGTCTATAAATGAAATATGGCCATCTATCCAAGTGATCTATGAGCAGATTGACTTAATAAAAACAACCCATGGAGTAATTCAGCAGACAAGAGCACAACTGGGTAAAATGCCGGAGGAAACCAATAGGCTTATACAGTATTTAAATACCAAAAACAGGGAACAGCTAGAGGTACTTGGCATCTCAGGCAGGACAGAAACCATTTTGGAAATCAAAAGAGTTCTAACCAAAAGAACTTTAATGCAGAACTTAGATAGAAGGTGCCAAAATATGCAAGTAGAAATCAGCTTTTTTATGGAGAAGTTCACAGTTTTCCAGAGCAAAGGGCTACCAAGTCCTTTCGTCATTCATGACAAATTGATGAAACACATTGACTATGTAGATAAATTGAATAAATATGCTATTAATCAAGCTAGCCCGTCATCAAGTGCATCAGGAGTGAAAGCCCTTCCCACAGGCCAAGTTCTCTATGACAGCTTGGAGAGCTTATTTTACATTGAGAATGAGGTAAAGCACCTATTCACCATTTAGCCTAACTTTTCCAGATACATAGAGATTGATGAAACACTCAGGAAACTTCAGAAGCACAAATTGCGAGAGCAGAAATGCTGGGAAGATATGTTAGAATTTTGTAAATTTACCTTTGTTAAAATGTAAATTTTCGGCTATTTACCTTGTTGAGATAAACAGAGATGAATAAAGGTGAACATTGGTCAAAACAGGTCGAAGAGTGTCACAGCAGGTAAAGAGTATCAGTCAAACAGGACAGCCAGCACAAAGTTATAGCAACAAGCCAAATAAAAGGGCCTACCTCCAGCACACCCAGCACAAATAGGAACAACACAACATCTGTTCGCTTTTCTCCTATCTTCGAGACTAACTGTCTCTATTTTCTTGTAAAAATGATTTGTCATCACTAGAATATATCTCACTCTGTTATGAGATATTTTGTGTAAAATATTTTGTATAAATACTCCCTCAATTGAAGTATTGAGGGTGGATTCATATATATTGCTGTAATACTAGTTTTTTGGAATAAAGTGCTGATTGGTTCAAATTTTCACATGGCTTGCTGGACAAAGAATTGAGGCAAAGGACTTTTCACAGATTTCTTGAATCAATGATTGGATCAATAAGTCCTCTATACCTTATGTTTTAAAGTTTTCCCTGTTTATTATATCACCTTTGTTTCACCTCTGAATGATAAACAAAAATGAGTAATTCAGAATATGATTGATTTCACTTTGTCTTCAAACTTTATTATTCTCTATGTTTTCTTCTGAATTAGAATAAACAGTGAAATCTTAATTGCTCCTATTTGTTAGTTCTGTCATTTTGATTATTTGTTAAAGAATGCTTAACTGCTCTTTATCAGTGATCATCCAAGTTCCCTCCCTCTTGAAATAGGTTGAAGGATTCTTAATTTCCCTTCATCCATTTTGAACCCGTTCCATTTATTCTAAGTCTTTATTTGTTCCCTGTTTGATTACCTTGCTCTGTGAAACCATCTTTTGTTAAGAAACCCGAATTAGTAAAGCCATCTTACTTGACTCCATTAGCCCAATGGCCTAAACTACTGAGTCTTACCCCTCTGCTATTGAATCTCACCACCCAAATTCAAACAAACTCCTAAACTTTACAACTAGCCTAATATCTTTCAAAAAACAACGATAAAACTTAAAGAGAGAGCCCTCTTTGGATGCAGATTTTCTAGAATCTATATCTAAAAGATTGGTTTGTGGTTACCTCGGCCTCCTTTTCCTTTCTTACAACTTTTGGGAAAATATGAGTGATAACAAGGACTTTGTGCACTTAGCTGCAGAGTCTCTTCCTACCACTACAATCCAAGACTCGAACTTACAGACTCAGAGCTTAATTCACCATCCAAAAGAACATATTACTTATCCAAAACTAAGACTGAATTTACACTTAGAGCCTCACTCTATTTATACAATCCCATGGTCCGCAGACCATGGCCGATATACCATTCATTAAACTACATTATTTTAGGGAAGACAACCCTAGACTCTACCACTTTGCGCCTGCATTTTGTGGGGTCTTTACATTATACTTTGACCAAAATCGGGGTTCAAGCCCCAAAACATACTATGGGGGCCATCTGCTTCCCAACAGGTTAGTTAAATATGGATGAAAAACCATCAGCATCCCAAATGGTATCATCTGATGCAGCTGTAACAGAATCTTCTGTCGCAACCTGTTCGATGTTTTCTACTACTCCTGAGTCACATCTATATGGTGAACTGTCCATCCCGGTTGATTACCAATCTTTATCTAGAACCCACTCAAGGGTTTCTTCTACACCATGGTTATCACCCATGTTCTCAACTGGAATTTTACCTGGTTCTTCATTTACGGGAACTCAACAATTTGATCCTACATATCAATATCGAACCGAGCAATATAGTCAACAAAGACCCATGCATCCATTAAATAGTAGATTGCCACCATATGGAGAGCAATATGCTTATTCAACTTATCCTCCATATCCTGGAGGACCATCATATGGTAGTATCCCATCGTATTCAGGTCAATTTGGAATATGAGTCTGTCAATGGAAACCAACAATTCCAGTTCATCCAAGCCTTGTGTATCGAAAACAACCAATGAAAATTGTGTCAACTATTCCTACTACACCTGTTGTTACCGCTGTACTGTAGTCACAAGTCCAAATTGTTGTATCTCAACCTATACAAACTGGTCCTTCTACATTGCAACCACAAGTTCTAGGTCAAGAGGTCCAAGTTTCTCAGGCAGTTGTACAACAACCACTTGTGTCCAGGGTCCAACAACCTCAAGTTACTGTACCCTTATCTGGAGTGACTCAAGCTTACACCGGCATAGTTTATTCACAACCTGGTCAACCTTGCATTGTTGGGGAACAACAACCGTTAAATCAACAATAGTTGTACCAACAACAACAATAGTTGATTCAACAATCGTGGTAGCCCCAATATCAACAGCCTCAATTCCAACAATTTCAACCCCAATTTGGACCTACCCAACAAGCTCAACTTGGGTTTAGACAATATCAAGCTTACTAAGGTCCTGGTCAACAAAGCTTTGTTGGTTATGGATAACCACAAATTCAACATGGTTATCAACAACCACCTTATACTGGATTTGTTCAACAACAACTTTATCAAGTTTACCAGATACAGATGCCCTATGTTGGTATGCAAAGACCTATTGCTCAAACAATTCCATCATGTCCTGGGTATGCTCAACCTGACTTGAATCGACAATTTCCGTTTGTAGCAACTCTTGAATTACCAAATTTAAACTGGCTTACTAATGATCCAATTTTTTATGCACCTTGGTGGTCGGTGATTTTGCATAAGTTACCTTCTGACATTCCGAAATTCAATGGAAATCATGGAGAAGACCCATCAAATCATGTCATGAATTTTCATTTGTGGTGTTCATCAAACTCCTTAAATGATGACTTAGTTAGACTCCATCTTTTCCAAAGAACGCTTACTGGTCTAGCTGCAAAGTGGTACATTGAGTTACCATGAGCTTCTTTTGACAATTTTATGACTTTAGCCACCACATTTTTGACCCACTTCCAGTTACCTATCACATACGAGACTAGAACAGAACTCCTAGCTAACTTTAAATAGACTATTGCTACTCATATATTAGATCATATTCATGACTGGTGGCATCATTTTCAAATGGTTTAGACTTATGTTCTTGATCAGCTTTTGGCTGAGTGGTTTATAAAATCCGTGCTACCATCATTCGCCGAGGATGTGGCAAAAGGTGGAGTTGTCACAAAAGAGCAAGTAATTTCTTGTGCCCAATACTTGGATTTGATCTATACACAATTCGGCACGCTCTACAACAATATTATGAATGCACCCGGACCATATTTCACTATTCCTCCTCCTCCACAATCAATTAAGGACTCTCATGTTGGCGATGGTGTGATTAGTTCTTCAAGCATGCAAACAACAGGTAGACCATCTGGTCAAACACTTTCCATTTCAAATCAAACTTCCAATGCATCAGAAAACACTCTTGCTTCTGAAGTCAATTTCATGTCATCTAACAAAGGAAAGAATCAAAAGCAACTAGGAGGCAAGAAGAAGGGGAGAAACAATAAGAGGAAAGATAATCCCCCTCAAGAGAAATCATCTAATTCCTCTACTTCAGCAAGGAAACCTCGTTATCCATGTCTAATCTGTAATGATGAGCAGTTTATAAGAGATTTTCCACA
This sequence comes from Pinus taeda, assembly GCA_000404065.3. Lineage (NCBI taxonomy): Eukaryota > Viridiplantae > Streptophyta > Pinopsida > Pinales > Pinaceae > Pinus > Pinus taeda. The sequence goes on along the minus strand of APFE030896478.1, from coordinate 81,032 downwards.
CAACTCGGAAGTCTCTAAGCTTCTAAAGACTTCTAATGCATTTGCAGTGTTGAGTGATCCATTTCCAAACCCGTAGACACATTTGGTTGTGACAGACCATGCTTCCACATCGCAAGTACTTATGCTATCCATTTCAAAGCCTTAAAATGAAGCTTTGGTGTCGACATGAAATAAAGATTATGGAAATCCACCATCATCATCGAATAATCAGGCCACTAATCAACCTAATCCTTCGACTTCGACTTCATCTAAAAATATTCCACCACCTATTGCCCCAGAATTTACAATAAAACCACCAAAGGGAGTTGTGCATAAATCAACATTTAACCCTCGAGCTTGAGTAGCTCAAAATTACAACATAGTATAAGACCTTGTTCAATCACCTTCTGCTATGTTGGCGCTTGAGGTGTTACAAAAATATACCTCCCAGAAGCAGGCTTTATTGTTAACATTGGATGGAATAGACCCTATGGATTTCAATCTTATGGTATTTAACCATGCGGGATATACACCACAGTTATCGGCACAATTAGGTTTCCTAATTCAAGTAAAAGCTCTCAATAAAAATGTTCACCAAGCTATTATTGACAAGGGGCATCTACTTGCATTATGTCAATGTGTTGTTGGAAAACACTTGGTTCAACGTCATTGTCACGATCACCAACAACGTTAAAAGATTTCAACGGACGAACACATACGCCTTGTGGGATTTTGAGTAACATGAAAATTGAGCTAAGGGGAAAAACAATTACTGTTGAAGTTGAGGTAGTTGATGGACCCCTCGACTACAAAATTTTACTGGGAAGGCCATGGGTATATGCTATGGCTACTGTGGTTTCCACGTACTTTCATATGATAGCATTCCCTCATAAAGGTGGAATCATAGTTATCGATCATCTTTCCTTCTTTACATCTGGTTCTTAGGCTACTACAAGCATTCTATTGGTACACGGACCCCCGTTTTCACTTCAAAGAGTTGGTGTAGGTCTCTTTAAATATCCTTCCCTAATGGGTTCTTTTATGCTACCGTCACCATGTGATTTGGTAGAAGTGGCAACAGTAGAGACTTGCAACATGATTTCCTCTACCTCATTTGATTTAAGGAGGATTACCAACAATTCTGAAGTTGATAGTAATAATGAAGTTATGCCGCTAAGCCCCATTGAGCTTGCATAGAAATCATTTTTTTGGCTTGTGTGGGAAACCCAAATCCACTTTCACCAATTGTATGGGTGGACCGTTCATTAGAATATGGTACTTCTTTGGATCGTTTTTCACGTATATTTTCTACGGATGAAGGAATTGTCCAATCAATGATGATAGGAGGAGAACTTTTTGAAGATTATCATCATCATTCCCATCTTCTAGATGACAACGAAGATTACACAAATGAACCTAAACACCCTTCAGGTATTGATTTCCTTTCGAATTCTATTTTCATAGACACAGTAGATTCCGAACGAAACTTGTCAAATATTGAAGAAATGATTTCTATTAATATTTCTACCAAACCTAATGTTGTAGAAAACATTTATGTCAGAAAATATTGTTCTCCATTAAAACTTGATAATTATCATACTCTCTTTTATGAATTTCAAGATATATTTGCATGGTCATACGATGAGATGCCAAGCATTGACTCTAGTATGGTTGAACATGAAATCAAAATGTATCTTGATGTCAAACCAATACGACAGTGGCTTCGACTTGTTCGTCCAAAGAAAGCCGCTACCATTAAAGTAGAAATTGAAAATCTTTTGCATGCTGCTTTGATTTACCCTATACCTCTTACTAACTAGGTTTCCAACATTGTTCATGTCGTGAAAACACAACGGACAATTTGAGTGTGCATTGATTATAGGGATGTAAATCAGACTTGTCCAAAAGACAATTATCCTACTCCTTTTATCAACTAGACAATTGATGAATGTGCTAGATGCGAAATCTTCTCATTTATGGAAGGTTTTTCTAGCTACAATCAAATCAATATCCACCCACAAGACCAATCTATAACAACTTTTATTTGTCCATGTGGCACATTCACATATAGGAAACTCCCTTTCAGTTTGAAGAATGCAGGGGCCACATTTTAGAGGGCAATGAACTATGCCTTCCATGACATCAAGCACATTTTTCAACCTTACTTTGACAATTTACCTGCTCATTCACGAAAGTGGACTAATCATCTGCAACATTTGAGAGCTATATTTTTACGGTGTTGACACTACAAGATATGACTCAATCCACACAAATGTGTGTTTTATGTTGGTTCTGGTCGATTTCTTAGATTCGTAGTGTCTAGAGATGCAATTCGACTCGATCCATTAAAAGTTCAGGCAATTCTTGACTTGTCTCCACCTTCAAATCTTTTACAGTTATAGAGACTCCAAGGGAAGGCTAACTTTCTGAGGAGGTTCATTTCCAATTATGTTGAAATAGCTAAAGTTTTTACACATATTTTGAAAAAGGTGACATCCTTCCACTAGGATCAGTTTGCGCAAGCTTCCTTTGATGCTCTTAAAGATACCTTGATTAGAGTGTCATTAATGTATTCTTCGAATTATCAAAACGACCATTACCTGTATCTTGCCACTATAGATACAACCATTGTCATGGTTTTAGTCCAAGAGGAAAATGGGATTGAACATCTAATATATTACTTGAGTCGAAATCTCAATGATATAGAAAGTAAGTACTCTCATGTTGAGAAACTAGCTTTGGCAGCTGTGCAAGCTGTTTAGATATTTCACCACTACATCCTACTCCAGAAGACCACCATCATTTCTAATTGAAACCCTATGACATATATTTTGTCACATCAATTTCTAGGGGGAAAATGCTCAAAATGGATAGTCATTTTGTAGGAGTTTTACTTGGAATTCATCAAGTCCAAATAAAAGAAATCTCTAGTTTTCGTTGAGCTACTTCGTGACCTTCCCTCGACCTCCATTGATTCAACATCTGAACCATCGATTTTAGACGAGTCTCTGTTCCTAATATCATCATCTGATCTGTGGTATGGAGATAGACTGATCTATATCCATACCCAAAATTTATGGCCTGATACCTCTCGCTTGCAACAACAACGTATCCGATACCAAGCCAAATATTATCTGATCATTGGCGACACTCTTTAATGTCGTGGTATCGATACAGTTTTACGGAGGTGCCTCACACATGAAGAAGCTAAGAAAGCATTGAATGATTCCCATTGAGGTGCTTGTGGTGGAAACTTATCTGGTTATGCTACCGTGCAGAGAATTCTCTCTGTTGATTACTTCTGGCCTAGTATATTCAAAGATTGCATAATTGTCGTCAAACGATGTCATGCATGCCAGATGTATGACCGTAAAGTTAGATTACCACCTGCACCATTGCATCTAGTTGTTGTTTTTGGACCATTCACGAAATGGAGCATTGACCTCATGACATGTAACCCCACCTCGACCGAGGGGCATGGGTATATTATAGTCGTTGTTGACTATTTTATGAAATGGGCCGAGGCAATGCCAACATTAAAAAACAGTGGCGAAATGGCTGCTCTTTTCTTTTTCAACCACGTGGTTGCCTAGTTTTGTGTACCACAGGCCATAGTTACAAATCATGGGTCGCATTTTCGCAATCACATGATGGCTGAGTTGACTGCTAAGTTAGGATTGTCACATGATAGTTCTACCCCTTATTATTTGCAAGTGAATGGACAAGTTGAGGCCATCAAGAAAGTCCTTAAGAAAATGCTTCAAAGAATGATAGGGGTTCATAAACAAAACTTGCATTTAATCCTATACTCTGCCTTGTGGGCATATCAAACCTCAGTAAGAAATGCAACTGGATTCATACCCTTTCAGTTGGTGTATGGTTTGGAAGCAATCTTACCAATATAATGTGAAATTTCATCTCTCAAACTCGTGATTGACCTGTTACCTGACACTTTTGAAGAAGAAGCATGTTTCTTTGAAATTATCCATCTAGATGAACCCGTTGTGATGCCGCATTGGCTAACCAAAGCGCATAAGAAATGAATCAAGGTGCAACATGATAGAAATTTCAAGCCTCAGATCTTCTTGGAAGGAGACCTGGTCTTTCTTTATGATCAGGAAGCTGATAAAATTGGAGGAGGGAAATTTGAACCAATGTGGATGGGTCCTTATATTGTCAAGCATGTTTTGGCAAAAGGTGCCTATGATTTAGTATATTATGATGGGATTCCATTGTTGTAGCCCCGAAATGTGTTGTACCTCAAATGTTACTGCTTAATTGAGTGTAGTAAACTTCATTGTATATATGCTTTCATTACATGTGTGTGTGTTAGTGTGTGTCTTTTAGAGTTTTTTATATGGTTAGTAATCCGCATTGCATTTGTTGTAGATGGTAGAATCTTCGGAACCATTTCTTGGTTACGCCAATGGTGCTATTCATAGTACGCAGAACCTATCTTCTATAGCATGGGCTATTTTTGCTCCAAGTGGCGAGTTAGTGAGTTTTCAAGGGATTTGTATCGGTCGTTCAACAAACAATATCGCTGAGTATAGTGCATTGATTGAACTTCTCTCTGATTCCATTTCACTTGGCATTCGTCGAATCATTGTTAGGCTAGATTCACAACTTGTCATACTACAACTTACAAGTGTGTATACCGTCTGAAACCCAACAATTCTTTCTATGTTCCTTAGAGTTAATATTTTGGAAAGGCATTTTGAATACATTCAATATCAACATATTTCCAGAAACTTTAACATATTAACTGATTCTCTAGCAAATTATGTGTTAAATAGACATTTGCGACACATGTAAAAGTAACATTTTCAATTTAGATCATTAGTTGAATAGTATTGCACATAACCATAGAAAACTCTGAAAGCAAAATAGATAGATGTTTTAAAAGTTTTTACAAAATTTGTGTCTAAGACAAGTTTGGTCATCAAACCCATAAACTCAAAATGCATGCAAAAATATCCTAAGTAGACCTAGTGATGCTCATGATAATAGGTCACAGGCTGTGCTATCATGCGCAAAAGTCTCATCCAATGGCTAGGAATACCAATAGTGTGGCATTGTAGCCTCATAGGTAACTCCTCGATCCAGAAATTCAGAATACTAAGGATTAATCCCTCTATGTGATCCTACAACTCTACCAAGGTCTTGGCTAAATCCAAGTCTTGGAGGACTACTCTCCCAATATTTCTCCACGCTCGCCCCCCTGCACTCTGTTGGTGTCCCATAGGTAGAACAGTACCCACATCTGCATGCATGAGAATGATTTTAGTTTATTATTGGAAACATTAAAAACACAAAACATGTAGAAACTTGAAAAATCAAAAAACACTTTGGTCAAACAATTTACCTATAATCCCCTATTGTGCTCCCACTGGAAGAATCAAATCTAGATCTCCATGGAAATCCATCCCTGAGTATGGATGCTACTCAATGACAAGGTGTTGTTGATCAAGCCAACTGAAGAATGTAGTGGAAAAAATGATTGTTGTCTAACATGCATGTCGAGCCATCAATTCGACCCACCTCTGCATACATGGATCTCTAGGACCAGCGACACGCAGTGATACATGTTGCAATTTCATTAATGGAATTCTCTTTAAGTTAAAAGTGATTAAGATAGAACCATAGCAGAAATTCTTTGTATTACCAATTTTTACCTTGGTCAGTTTTTCTTTCAATGAAGAAAACATATTGAAGAGGGAGTCCATACAGGCTGCTTGATTTTTTTAAGAACTTGAGGAAAACCTGTGAGCTATTTTGAAACCAACGTTTCGGACTAACTTGGTGAGTCCATCATCAGGGCAATGAGATAGTATTTGAGAAGAGAGAATGAATTTCAGAGCATTATTAATAGTTGAAAAAAAAAAATTAATTTTGTTGTTTCTTGTTTTTGGTCGGCTAATTAATTAATAATTTATATTTATTTAATTTTAATATTAATTTAATTAATTATTTTTTTAATTTATTTATTTAATTATTAATTAATTTTTTAATTTTTAATGAATGCATATTGTAGATTTATTATGTATGCATATGTATATAATTAATATGAATATTATTATTAATATTGATTATTTTTAATTATTATTATTAATTTTATTTTATATATATATTATATTTTTATTTTTATTTTTATTTTATTTATTTATTTATTTATTTTTATTTTATTTATTATTTTTATTATTTTTTTTTTTTTAATTATTATTATTATTATTATTATTATTATTTTATTATTTATTTATTTTTATGTTATTGTTACAATAAATTATTTTTGGATATGTGATATTACTTAATTATTGTTTGGATTGATATGATTAATCATTCCTAATTATATTTATTTAATTGATTAAGTATTAATGTTTATTTAATATTTGTTATTATTATATTAATGTTATTATTATAGTTTGTTATTATTATATATATATATATATATATATATATATATATATATATATATATATATATTTGTTGAGTTATGATTGTTTTTATTTTATTTAATTCTTGATTACTAATAATATTATTATTATCCTTTATTTTATTATTGTTATATAATATAGATATATATTGATGTTATTAATTTTGTTTATCTATTCATTTTGTTTAATTTTAATGAATGTGTAAAAATGATTGATTAGAGCTTTTTTGTTTTGTTTATTAGTGGCTTCCATGAGTTGCTTAGCTTAAGGCCATCATCTCTATTCATGTTATTAGAGGTTTTTTTGATTTCTATAGCTTCCTTTACCCTTCTTTTTAAGTAATGGTCTTCTTTATGAATTAATCTTGCCTGTTCTATGCAGATATAGTGTGAGGACGAACTAGCATGTTCAGCTAGACCTGATTTTTCTGATCTATTTTTAGAGATATCATTAATATGTTCTCTTAACCTAATGCCGAATGATCTACCTGTTTCTCCTATATATATATTTTACCACAGGAACAAGGTACTGAGTAAACACATTTGAGATTTTTTGGGTCAATTAGGTCCTTGGCGGAGCTTAGCATGTTTTTGATTGTGTTAGGGGGTGTGAAGGCCACCATAATGTTATGCTTGGTGAGAATTCTGGATATTTTGTCTGTGGTGCCTTTAATATAGGGTAAGGAGATTCTAGGGTTTTCTAGGGCTTTTCTTTTTTGGTTGTTGGTTGTGGATTTTTTGATAATTTTATGGATAACGTTTTTTTCATAGCCATTGTTTATGAAAACTTTGTAGAGGTGGTTGAGTTCTTCTTCTAAGTGTTCAGGGTCTGAGATTCTTGATGCTCTAGTAGCTAGGGTTTTGATGACACCAACATTTTGCTTCGAGTGGTGGTGGGAATTTGAGTGAAGGTATTTGTCAGTGTGAGTTTTCTTCCTAAAGACTTGGTGGCTTAGCTTGCCATTTTTCTTGGTGAGGAGGACATCTAGGAAGGGGAGCTGGTTGTCTTTTTCAATTTCAATAGTGAATTTAATGTGTTCTGAGAGGTTGTTTAAATGGGATAAGAATTCATTAAGCTTCTCTAATCCATGTCTCCATTTGGCAAAAATATCATCTACAAATCTTTTCCATTCATCAGGGGTGAAGGGGAAAGATTTGAGGGCCTTTTGTTCGACTATTAAAATTAATTTTTTTTTCAACTATTAATAAAGCTCTGAAATTCATTCTCTCTTCTCAAATACTATCTCATTGCCCTGATTATGGACTCACCAAGTTAGTCTGAAACGTTGGTTTCAAAACAGCTCACAGGTTTTCCTCAAATTCTTAAAAAAAAAAAGAAAACATAGCCTCACACCAGTTGAATACTTTTGTCTCTAAACACTCAGGTGCATACTACGTATATGATCTGTTCGCCAGATGAACTGTCACATTGCCAGCCAACTTTGCGATTGTAAAGAGGATTATTCTCAAAGAAAATTCACCTACATCCTTGATGTTTATTTTACCATCCTTGCTAGGTTGTGTACTTGGCCGACAAAACTATCGAATGTAATCCCTTACCAATTCACCTCCACCGGAAAATCCAGAAAGTGATAAGGGGGCACCTCACCTCGACAGTCCGGTAAAAAAGTAAATATCATCAATGGTAATAGGGTCCATCTTGTCCCCTATGTGAAAAGTTTGATCTGTTGGATCCCATGCATGAACAAGGAACTGCAATAGTCTATTTGTTGCCTTATTCCGTACAACCTAAAGTATTTGAGTAACCCACTGTTTTTTAGGGCCTCAACTCTACCCAGATTGTTTAGGGAAACCATGTCTTGTTCTTCATGCTCTCTTTCTCGCCACCTAATCGACATTCTAATCCGATGAAAGCCTGAAATCCAATAATAAGCTGAGTTAGGATCCTTTCCATGCAAAAAATAGAACAAATTTTGGAGCAAACAACTAAATCAAATTTGGGAAACTTGATCAGCGTAGCCTAGGCACGGAGACAATGCACTGTAGAGTAGGCATACTTCTATCAGGGTGCTCTTCAACATAGTTTTTGATGTGAAAACATGTGTTGATCCCAAGGTGAAAAAATCAAAACCCTGGAGCCCTAGAAAATCCTAAAACTTGCATGAAACAGTAAAAGAATGACCTGAAAAGAAAGAGGAGGGGTGGATCTCCTACCTAGTCTAGATGGCATGAGAAATGGTCCATAGAATCTCTCACAATCAGTTAATGAAGTTCGAGGTAAAAACCAACCCAGAGCACAAAAATAAATGGTAAGTATCAAATGGTAAAATTTCATGGTAAAATTTGTTTTATGTTTATTTCTTGTTCATTAATCGATTAAACATTAGTATTTGCCTATTTTTACCTATGAAACAAGTATTTTTACCATTTGGTGATGTTTTGAGTAGGTTTTGCAGCTGACTTATAGAATTTGATGTGCTCGATTTTAAATTGTACCTTTGACCACAGAGCATACTTTTATGTATTTTTCGAGCTCTGTTAATAACGAAAAAGGAATCCCCTTCGAGTCCTCTTTAAGCTCTTTTCAGACTCTCTAAACATGAAAATATTGTCGAGCGCTTTTCCTTTTCATCTCGTTAATACATTTCAAACGACATCTACTCAGTATAAGTTTAACCCTTTTTCGAGCTAAGATAGATTAACTATGAAAAAGGAATACGTTGACTGAACATGGTCAATAGGTTCTCTCTCGTATTGTTTTATTCTTTTTCGGGCTTGAGATACAAATCTATGAAAAAGAACTTCTGGAGTTTTCTTTTTGTCCCTTTTCAAACTCTCTAAACATGAAAAGGACCGAGTTATCTTTGTCATTAAACTCATTAAAGCATCAAATAGCGATAAACTTGTCCATCTAGACAAGACCGAGTTTCACCTTTGCTAGAATCGTTAAAACATCACATAGCGATGGATTCACTCGAAGGGTGGAATTATACAACAATCATATTTTATCCTCCTCAAGCTTGATAAAAAATAAAGAGGTAGTGGTCAACAATGACTAGGGAAAATGGGAAACAAGGGAAAACCACTTTATGGTAGCAAGTCACTCTTGAACATGACACTTTCACTTCATCATGGTGACTACTTGGGTTGAGTTATCAGCTTTATGGTTATCATACCATCCATCACTTTGTTTTGGTTCAATGTTACCAATTCATTTCAGTGTCGCCGACATGTTCAAGAGAAGTCATCCAGTTTAAATTCATCCTTTGCAATACCATGAACCTTCATTTTCATGACCACCATTCCTAAAACTTGTGTCTTCAGTCAAATTCCATCTCCAAAATCAATACACTCATTTTGTGTCGTTGATGTGCAATACATCAAGGCCCTCCTGCAACAAGTCGCCTCTTGTCAACATCAACACATTATCCAAGAAGTCGACTTCGAAACACCCTTCCAGCACCTTGAGGCTTGCATACATCAATGGCAGGTTTCTCTCTTCTAGTGATAGGTTGACATCAATGGCCTTTGACCAAAATACTTTGTATGGATTTCGACATCAAATCATTCATTCACACCATGCAGAATCTACTGCAGTACCTTGAGGATCATTATCATTATCGGTGATTTCTCTCACGTCTATTAACAACTTACATCATCGGCTGGTAATTAAACAGTGTCTTTCCATGTTCGACTTCAGATCACATGTTCACATGGTTAGGCTCATACTTAAGTGAATGATTGAACGAGATAGAAGACCCCGAATCTAGTTTCATCCATACGAGCTAGGATTTCAGGAGTACTAAATCATATGTACAATGGCTTTACAATGATAGTCATTCCAATCATGGGTCTATATTTGTAGACGACTATCTGTGTACATGTAATAAAAGTTTATATGCTAAGCATGGGTATGTTTCCCCTCAGTAATTCATGAAAAAATAAAAAAATCATGATATATGTATTGTAATTGATGCAGGTCACCTCCCAATTCGAAACCTCCTCATCACATCGTAAAGCATTTCATTCGACATTAACATTTTTTCGACTTCATGCTTTAGGGGGTAGCTATTACAGATCCAATTGGGCACATCACTCCCATCATCCAGATCAGTGTTTTAGGGCTCATCAAACCCTAATTCTAGTTGCTAAATGCCCTAAACAAGTCACCCTTTTGAATGCCTCCTTCCTAGACAGTTTCATGACTTGAAGACGTCCTAAAATGACCTATAAAGGGACCAGTGTAGGTAGGCCCATGTAAGGGTGCGATGCAGAATAGTTGAGTCCATGCCAAGGTGCTCTGTAGAGCACTTAGGCCCTCTTTCACCTGCGTTGGGAGAGATTGAGCGAAATTCACATAGGGTGTGGGGAATATTCTTATCTCTTAGAGTCATCTAGAAGTTTCCCTCACTTATCAACTCCTATGAGCTCGCAAATGGATGAGGAATGACTTAAGATGCATCCTATCCTCTCATCCCTTCCTTCATGGAACTAATTCTAAGTATGGAAGGCAATTCAATACCCCCATTTATGACATAACCTCCTTCATATTCCTATACATTGAACACTCATCTAAGTGATCAAGGGCTGGACTATGTTGAATTGTAAGGAGATAATGTTTCTATGAGAATTGACTTTGAGAAAAGTATTGTTATGCTACAAGTTTGTCATGTTTTTGATTTGATGTGGATGGGATCCAAGCTAGAGGAGTGACTTCGAATCAGACTTGATGGTTGTAATTCCTTCTTCTATTCAATAAATTATTTGAACCTTTTTCCCATATGCTTATCTTGTTATATGATGCTTATATGTGTGAATGTATCTGATTTCGTTTACTTGTATTCAATAAATCTTTTGCTTTGATTGGTTCTCTGTCTTCTATTGATGTTTACGGGTATTTCTCAAGTGTGTTAAGTACGGGAAGGAGCAACAGGATCGATACAATGGATATAAGAGGAAAGCGGAACTACAAGTAGGTATTCTCATCTTATTTGTCTTATCTATTTCTTATAGGAAAGGTCTAGAGTGCTTTAAACTATTGTTCTAGATATGGCTACTTATATAGGGAATTAGTATTTATCCGTAGATACCAAATTCTCCAAAACACTCTTTGTTTTCATTGTTTAACTATGATTGTGGCATAGATCTGTACTTTGGCAGGTTTTGCTTCTATTAGTTACTATAGAGCTACAATGTTTAACAACCATTTATATTTTTGAGATTGTTTGTCATCTGTTATCACTCCTCCGGATCTCCAAGCCTAAGGAAGAGTCTAGCTGAGATAACCACAGACCAATATTTTAGCTTGGTAGCTAGCCCTAACAAGCGGGAGAGGGCTCTCTCTAAAGGATCATAGCCAAGAGGGCTAGATAGATTAGGGTTTTAGGCTAGATGTAAAGTGCAAGGTGTTGCTTGATTTGATTTTGGGTTGGGTTGTTGGAAGACGATTAGGTCAAAAATACTAGGTCAGGACAAATGAGGGTATGATTGCAGACATCTGATGGAGCAAGGTAGGTAGGCACTTAAACACTTTAAGGCTATGAAGTGATATGGATAATACTGGTGAGATGCTACAAAGAGAAATACAAGCATGTATTCTTTCTAAACTAAAGAAAATGGACAAACTATCTAGATTTCCCCAAAACATAGCATATAAAATGTATTCTGCTTATCAACTTGAAAATAAACATATTAGAGAAGTGGAATGAAATATGGGAGAAAAAAACATTCAAACATATGCAACATAAGAAGAAACTAAAAACATTCAAACATATGCAACATAAGAAGAAACTATGTCAAAATTCCATACCACAGGTATTCCACTAAAACAGCTGCAACTCAATCATTAATTTCTGCCAAATAATGGTTACACTAGTGTCTCTGATCAGTAGCCAAACATCCAACTGATTCCAACCTATAAAATGACTAGGAAAATACATAATATAGGCCTCAAAACAAATCATCCTAGCCTCGGGGGTTGAATCCATGAGAGGAGGAGCAGTTGCTAGAAAGGCTGAATTAATAGCTGGAGTGTGTGGTGGTCAAATTGACTTATCCCTCACTCAAGCAAACTGATTCATTACATGTCACATAGACCATTTAACTAATGTATCTATCCTAGATAAAAGTAAAAACACAATAATTACATCAGCAATATCAATTACATGAGTAAAACTTGAATTTCCCATAGGTGAAAGTCAATTTGGAGTGAAACAGTGAAAATAGTAGAAGATTGTCAAACACGCCCTCCAACTTTAGGGTTACTTTTGGATGCCTTCCCAGCATCCAAAGTTGCTCCAATATATGTCATTGGAAATCCCTTCAAGTCTACTTTCCATATATACTTTCAGTTTTTCAATTTTGAGGTCACTTTCCCTGTCAAAATTCCAATCTCCCAAGACTGGTAAACACGCAGCGACTAGGCCAAAAAAGTGGCAGAAAGGTGATTTTTTGATAGTTTTTGACCCTTTTGGCTGACCCCTTTTCCTCCAAATGATTAAAAAACGTACAAGGTGCATGTCCTCATCATTAAGAATCCAAAAATTCTGACCATTTGTTCATTGGATGCTCCAAAAAAGAGTGCAGTGTCCAGGGTGTTGCGCGTTTGACCATTTCAAAGTGCCAAAAATTTCTCAAAAAGCACAGCAAAACATAACTTGCCAAATTTATTAAAAAATGGTCAAAATTGGTGGGCTGATAGCTGGCTATATGTTTTAGGTATGGAATGATGCCTTGGAAAGGATATCCAACTTCGTTTTCTCCTCTTTCTTGGTCAAGGCCTCAGTTTTTGCATGAGCTCTTTTGAGCTTGGCCCTTGCAATTTTGTTTCTCATGGCATAGTACTTTGCCATCCTTCTTTCCTTTTTGGCCTTTTCTAAGAGGCTCTCAAGATGACCATTTACCCTCTCAAGCCAATGTTCTTGGTTTTCATTTACCATCTTGGAAAATTGCTCATTGAAGGTGAGCTCATTGCCTAGTTCTACCTCCCTTTTCCTTTCTTTCTCCAAAGCTCTCTTTAGGCCTCTAGTCCTTGGCCTTCTTCTTTGCACCTATTCATAAAATTTCTCACCATACTACGCAAATGCCTCGTCAGGTAAGGCCTTAACCATTAAAAATTTTAGGGGCGAATGTTCGCCCTTTGGAGAAATTAAGGGGTTTTAAATTTTTAGTGGACAGATATTTTGTATCATACTACATTTTTACAAATCACCTCAAATAGCCAAACCTTATTTTAAGAGAGAGGGTATAACAGGGAAATTTAGCCCTTGAAATTAGGAGTTACAACCTTCCATTCACCCTAATTTTCAAGAATAGGTTTTATTTACGTGAATCCTATGAGCCAAATACCATATTTATAAAACAGGTATGGTAAATTAATAAAAATATAAATAAATGAGAGGTATGGTAAATAAATAAAACATTTTTTATATTTACTCCATAAGTCACCTTATATACATGCAAGAGTGTAAACAAATAAAAAATATAACTAAAGTGGAGGTGTGGTAAATAATAAAATGTCTTTTTAACTTACTCCAAATGGTATGGTAATAAATAAACATATAAATAAACTAGAAATATGGTAAATAAATAAAACCTTTTATTATATATATTTTTTCTCGATAAAAGACTATTCTATTAAATAAAAAGGAAAATTATTTACATAGAGGGTTTAACCTCTGAGGGGGTAGCAACCTGCCCTCTGTCAAAAACTCTTGCCAGCATACTGCTGTCTGGCATTTACAAAAATGATTGCTCTGTCTTAAAACTGTTACAAAAAGTTACAAAAATGCTACTGACATTTTCCTTGTGAACTTCTTACACAAACACCTGGACATATTCATTGTGAACGGCTTATACAAACACCTGGACACAGACAAGACTAAACAAACAGACACCTGGACACAGACATAACTAAGCAAACACATGGACGCCGACATGACCAAAAATGCTTATCTTCCTGAAGCACGCTGGAAGGCCTGGCGAGCTTAATCCTGCGGACGCAAGCCAAATTCCTTGTCGGGAGTTAAATTGACCCATTCCACCATTACATTGTTCTCAACATCTGTTGCGCTTCTGCCTGGTAGGAGAACCAGATGGAGGATGTTTCCTGTAAAACGCGTTGGCTCGCTATCAGTAACGGGCTCCTGAGCATACAGGGTTTGGTTCTCCGAATCCTTCTTTTCTGGGTCATTGAGGACCGCCCCCGATGGGCTACCTAGACTGTTGCTGGGCACCCGAGCGCTCGATGGATCCGTGGATGGATTGTCAGAGCTTATCTGCTCTTCTTCTTCCTCAAAGATCACAGTCACTAAGGCTGAAATGAGCGACTTATTAAGCCGACTCCTAAATTGAAAACGCGCTGAGTGGAAGGAGTTGTTCAAGGAAATGCCCAAATTGTTCGAGGCTAGAGAGGTGGGTGCAACAGGGGCTATGGACGGGCCAGAATTATTAGAGGGCGGTGAGGGGGCAGAACAGAGGTTAATGGAGAGACATTGTGCGGGACAGAGCCGCCTCTGCTACAAGAACCACTCCTGGAGCCAGTGTTACTGTCGCGTCTGGGGGTGCCTCTAAGGCGCGGCATTGTCAATTGGGGGTGATGGCTGAGCAAACATGGATTGTAAGAACAAGAAGGCCAATTGGATACAGGCAGCACCAGAATTCTAAGCCAGGCACCCAACCATAAAATGAACTAAGAGGAAGTGGAATTGACTGTAAAGAGCCACAGAGGAGATCTAAAAGGAGCAGAGGCAGACTTACGTGATCCTCTCACCTGACCAAAACCGAAACCAGGATGCAGAGACCTGACCCGGGGAGGCTTCTGAGCTCTGTTCTCTTCCCTGGTGCGCCCTCTATTGAACCATATGAAGCGCTCCTTAGTGTCGATGATATCTTGTTCCATTTCCTTTATGTTGCGCGCGTGGTCCTCCAACCCAGACCAACATTCCCTCTGCGCATTAACGCCTCTACACAGTGCCATAACTATCCGTCTTTGTCCACAATAACTCAGGGGGTTGAATGCCCGCTCCTCATATGCTCTTAGCCGCCTAGACCTGCTGGAGCGCTGGCCAGCTGCCGTCCTGGGTTGTCCTATCATGAGTACGTGTTGTTAACACCCGCATCCGGATAAAACCTTTTTTTATATTTAGTCCATAACCATCGTTCTATTTATGAAGACTCAAAAAAGAGGTTTTATTTAAGTGAATCCTATGGGCCAAATACCATATTTGTAAAACAGGTATGGTAAATTAATAAAAATATAAATAAATGAGAGGTATGGTAAACAAATAAAACATTTTTTTATATTTACGAACACCCAAAAAATGCGTTATATTTAGGTGAAACCTATGGGCAAAATACTATGGGACAAATACCATGGAATAGATTGTTATTAATACCACGCAAAAAAACATTATTAACCCTAATATTAGTATTAATAAAAATAAAAATGGCACATGGTATTGACCTATGGTATTCACCTGGAATGTAGCCTATTTAAATGGGGGAATTAAGCCAGCGTAGATCCATCTTTACTCTGGATCTACTAACCCCCAAGAGGTATCAAATATCGTGATATGAAAACTAGCATAGAGTGAAAAATTATTTGATCCCTCTTGGGGCTTGGTGGATCAAGAGTAAACATGGATGTTGTAATTTAATGTATGTTAAACATTTTAGCTTGGTTAAAACAAAAAATAAAATAAAAATCAACTATTAATTTTATTAGTTTTTATAAATTACTAGTAGTAATTTTTAAGCTCCAGGTTTATGATAACCCATGGTATTGACCCATGGTAATACCATGGTATTCATGTGAGCATAGACTATTTAAAGGGTTGGTCCCTCTCGGGGCTTGGTGGATGAAAAGTAAAAATGGATGTTGTAATTTAATGTATGTTAAACATTTTATCTTGTTTAAAACAAAAAATAAAATAAAAATCAACTATTAATTTTATTAATTTTTATAAATTACTAGTAGTAATTTTTAAGCTCCAGGTTTATGATAACCCATGGTATTGACCCATTGTAATACCATGGTATTCATGTGAGCATAGACTATTTAAAGGGGAAATTCTATCATCTTAGATCCATCTTAATTCTTGGTCTACCAAGTGCTCATAGGGATAAATAGATTTCATCCCCCTAAGAGTGGTAGATGTGGAGTTAAGACGGATATATGTTGGTTTTTATGATAATGAAGATATTAAATAGACTTAGGAAATTATATTGTAAAAACATATTAAGGTGAATGGTTAAAGCATAGACATTGGACAAGTATATTTGTATACTTCTGTTTTAAATTGAAACAAATCCAGGGCTAAAAGGAATGGATTGATTGCACTAGTCATCCTTCTATTACTTTCCAACATAGGCTGGAGTAAACAGATTGTAATTTGGATAATTTTCTAACTGCAAGTAGGAACATGCTTGTGTATTGGCAGGGTGGTTACGAGGTCCCTAGAAGTGATGAATTTGAATTTTTCTTGGTTTCGTATATAGTATTAGGTTTTTTTCTCATGCTTTCTGTGAATGACATGGGTGAATTTTATCCTACACCCACTAGGTTATCGATATGTAATTTCGGTAATTTTGATTTCAAAAAATATTTTAAAGAAATGCAATGATTTCATTTGTGTATTCAATAAACACAATATTCTAT
>APFE030896478.1:9659-56812 GCA_000404065.3 Pinus taeda | reverse complement strand
GATCAGTGGTATCAGAGTGGTCTGCTTTTTCTCTGTTTTTCTTTGCATGTCCCCAATGAGGTCGGGATATAAGGAGTTAGGGCTTCAACTGGTCAAACCTTTGCAAGACCAGCCTCGCAAATCCTGATGACCTCCCATGGAAGATGAGAAGAAAGATGAGGGGGTAGGAGATCCTATAAAAATCTTGCTTGAAGAAGCCCTTGAGTGACAAAGGAATGCGATCATGGACAACTTTACCCAGATCCTTCAACGGCTGCCCAAAAGTGATGCATCAGCTTCCAGTAGCTACTCCAGAAATGCCATGACCTTTAAGGTACAATTTAATTTTGAAATCCCCATATTTGAGGGTCAGATAGACACAAATGCCATAGATAAATGGTTAAATCTGCTAGAGGGTTATTTTTCTGTTCATGAATTTTCGAGTCAGTTAAAAGATTATTTTCGATCTTCTCAAAGTAGCCCCCCACATCAAGGACTGGTGGGAAACTTACTGGGAGCAAAAGGATGAAAGTACCGGCTAACTTATTTCAGCCACACCCACCTAGAATTCATTCTGGGATGCCATCAAGGAGCAGTACTACCCTGTCGAAAGCTATGAGGATCAATACATAAAGTGGACCACACTATGGCAAGGAAGGGACCAAGACATGCCAGAGTTTACTAATCCTTTCCATACCCTTTGCACAAAGTTGGGTATCAAGGATTCAATGCAGCATTTGATACTAAAATGTCGTGGTTGCCTGTACAAGTACATCCAAGAAGAAATAGAATTCCTAAACATCTTCTCGCTCGGAACAACATACCGATATGTCATCAAGGTCGAGCAAAAGTTTAAACAGAAGAAGCGAGACTTTGGATCTGCGAATCTAAAGCAAGGGAAAGGTGCCCCTAAACCACAAAACAAATGAAAAAGCCAACGCGGGGCACCCCAAGACAACCCACCAAAGCTACAAGCAAAGAACAATGCCGTGAAGTTGAAAAAGGACACGGCAAAGTGGTATGAGTTCCATAAGAGCTCCACTCACAACACAAGTGAGTGTCAGGCCAAGCAATCACTGGTGGCTGAGCTAAAGGTTTCAGAATCAAATGCATGTTTTGACTCTAAGTCAGAACTTGACAAGGGGAGTGAAAAAGGGAAGCAGATTATCGATGCAGAGTACAACGCCACTATTTCCACCACGAAGATACAGAAGGAGGAATCCGAAGATCCAGAGGAGGAGGAGTGTCTCTTCCACTCCTAGATGTGGGTAAAGGGCTCCCTGCTTTAGCTCATTATCAATAGTGGGAGCCAAAAGAACCTCATTTCAATATAGGTCGTCAAGTGGTAGGGCCTACCGACCATAGCACATCCACAACCGTACAACATTGGGTGGCTTCACCAAGGACGGGATCTTCACGTGAGTTGGTAGTATCGCCTTCCATACAACAGCAAGCCCTTCACGGATGAGGTATTGTGTGACATTGCTCCCCTTGAATTTTGTGATGTATTATTAGGACAACCATACTTGTGGAAGCAACATGTTGTGTATGAATCACGGCCCCGTGTTGTTATTGTTACAATGGGAAATAAGTTGTACAGGATACCAGAGGTATCACTGTCTACCACCATCTCTTTGGTTACTGCAAAATAATGCAGTAAGCTCATTTCCAAAACCGGGAAATTTATTTTCCTGATGATATGCCCTCAAGGAAAGAAGAAGACAGTGGCTATGACCTCCAAATAGGGTCGCTCCGCATGACAACTACAGATGGACAAGATCGTGGAGGAGTACGAGGACATCTTCACCTCCCCCGCAGGGGTTCCTCTGCACTGTCAGGTCAAGCACTCCATCGATCTGACCCCAGGTGTGCCGCTACCCAATGGACCAATCTATCGATGATCCACTATGGAGAACAATGAAATCAAGAGGCAGATTCAGGAGCTGTTATAGAAAGGTCACATCCATCCGAGTTCATCACCTTGTGGCAACCTGATCGTGTTGGTACAGAAGAAGGATGGGCCTTGGAGACTCTGTATTGACTATTGGGCACTGAACAAGATCATTATCCGTAATAGGTACCTGAGCCCATGGATTGATGACCTCCTGGACCAACTAAAGGGGGCAAAATATTTTAGTAAGATCGATATGAAGTCAGGATATCACCAGGTACCAATCGAACCCTCTAATGTGTGGAAGACTGCCTTCAAATCCAAGGAGGGCCTTTTCAAATGGTTGGTTATGCCTTTCGAATTGACGAATGCCCCTATAACCTTCATGAGGCTAATGGATGACATCTTGCGGCCATTCACCAACTCATTTGTAGTGGTATACTTGGATGACATTCTGATCTTCAGCCAAAGTTGGGAAGAGCACCTCCACCACATCCGACAGGTTCTCTAAGCACTGCAGCAACACAAGCTATGTGCCAATTTGGAGAAATGTACGTTTGGCATGACCCAAGTTCAATATCTGGGATACATTATTGATGAACAGGGGGTGCATGTGGATATAGCCAAGATCCAAGTCATTCAGGATTGGCCATCTCCAACCACTCTGATAGAGCTCTGCAGCTTTCTAGGTATTGCCAACTGCTACCGTAGGTTTGTGTTGGGGTTTTCTCATATCACTTGGCCCTTGAGACACGTTACCAAGGGAGGAGCGAAAGCAAAATTCTTTTGGTCTGCATCTCAACAGAAGGCATTCACAAAGTTGAAAGATCGCCTCTGCACAGCACTAGTGCTCTCGTTACCAGATTTGCAACAACCATTTGAGGTCGAGACAGATGCCTCTGACTATGCTATAGGGGTAGTCCTTACTCAACACGAGCATCTAGTGGCATATCACAGTGAGACACTTTCAGACACAGTCCAGAAGTATCCCACTTATGAAAAAGAGATGTATTCCATTGTGCAGGCCTGCCAATAATGGAAGCATTACATTTTGGGGAAGGAAATAGTCATCCACACAAACCACCGACCTCTGCAGTTCATACAAACCCAAGGGAAATTGTAGAATGATCACCATCAGAAGTGGTCTACATACCTGCAACAGTTCCATTTGAATATCAAGTATAAGAAGGGCAACACCAATAATGTTGCGGATTGCCTCAGTCACCCACCGATCATGGCGTTAACCACCGTGCTCAACTCTTGTGGGCATGAGACTTCTGATTGGCCACTTCTCTACAAAAGCAACCCAGAATTCATCCACACATACCAGACACCCTTGGAGGGTCGGCATGTTCTAGATTTTCACCTCTAGGATGCCTTGTTATGCCACCTGGGTCACCTTTGTGTTCCTTAAGCGAACGTGCCAAGATGATTTGGGAAGCACACTACAGTCGGGCTGCTGGGCATTTTAGGGTCAAGAAAATGGTGGCAGTACTACAAAAGTATTTATATTGGCCGAATCTTCGATAGGATCTCGGGAAATACATCAGATCATGTGTTGGCTACGCCATTGCCAAACCGACCATCAAGAAGAAGGCCTCTATACCCCACTCCCTACCCCTAGTCGACCTTGGGAATCCATCTCCATGGATTACATGTTAGGCCTTCCTTCCACTAAGCATGGACATGATTGTGTTTTTGTGGTCGTCAACAAGTTCTCAAAGATGGCCATTATGGCGGTCTACAAGAAGAATATCACAGCATAAGCCACCGCTCAACTCTTCTTTGAGTGAGTGTGGGTACACTTTGGGATCACACAGTCTATCATCTCATATCAGGATAGTCAGTTCCTTAGTACATTTTGGTCCAGTCTCTGGTCAATGTTGGACACCAAACTCACTAAGTCCATAGCCTTCCATCCTCAAACTGATGGCCAGACAGAGGTTGCCAACAAGATGATTATACACATTCTACGCATGTATAACTCAAAGCATCCATGAACATGGGACAAGAGCCTCCCCTATGTTCAGCACAGCTACAACCGAGCTCTTCACAGCCCTTTTCAGGTGGGCATGGGATTCCAACCACTATGCCCCATTGATGTGGCCATGCCACTTACAGCTACTCACACAGATTCGGCTCATGTCCAGTCTGAAACAGATAAGGGAACGAACTTCATTAGGCACATCCAACATATTCGCCATAGGTCCATGACATTCTAGAGAAATCAAATGCCAAGTGCAAGTAGCGGCATGATCAACATCAAGTGCCACACAAATTTCAGGTGGGCGACAAAGTATGGTTGTATTTGCAAAAGGAACACCTTACTAGAGCCTATCAGAAACTGAGACCACTCTAATATGGTCCTTACACCATTACTAAGGATGTGAGAGATAATTCATTTGAGCTCAGCATTCCTGCATTCCTTGGCCTGCACCCAATGTTCAATGTGGACCGCCTTTGGCCATACTTTCCACCATTACTAGACACATCCGACATTGTAGAACAACTCACATTGACAGAATTAAATCCAGATTGCATGGAACATGCTGCAACTGATCGGATCATGGACACATAGATCAAGAACACTCACCAATAGAATATCCAATTGTATTGAGTTGTCAAAGCAGGCCAACTCCTTCACCAGGGCAAGTGGCTCACCAGGGACCAAGTTCAGCAGAGGTTTCCTCATCTCATGGAAGAACTCAATGCAATGGGGACCATTACTTCCTAAGGGGGGAGGAATGATCTAGGTGGACATTGGTGGCCACCTGCCAAGTCCACTTAGACCCCCACCATTGTTTCTCTCAGCATTTTCAGTTTCCTTAATTGTAGCACAACTTACTATTATTAGCAGTTTTTTGGGTCCTAAACTTCTGGAGCCGTTTTGAGGCCCTAAATGACATTGTTTAGGAAAATTGCAAGCAACATGGGACATGTTTCTCTTCCCAAAGTTTTAGTTCTCGAATATATCTTTCTAACGAGATATTGTGCATGTCAAACAAAGATCATATGCCAAAGTTACGACCCTGGGAAGTTGATGTACCAATTTACCCAAACGGGGCCCACATTTTGGCGTTTCATCTTCTAGGGTTAGGTTTTTGTATGTTTAGGGTTTTCCATTGTTTCTCAACAATAAATAGGCCTTTGAGCCTCATTTTAAGAGAGTTCAGAGGCATGTAGGCACCACATTTCTTCTTAGAGATAAGCTACTATCACCCTAGCTGGTTTATTTCCATTACTGTTTGTAAGCATATTTCAGTATTTTACATTAATGAAATGAAGTATTAGTTCTACTGCATATCTGTTTTATGGTTATCTCTGTAATTTGTTGCATTCCTGTTTAAATCCAGATCATGAAATGAGCCTTCATGGTCAATGGATATCCAAAAAGACACATGAAGGTAGGCTAGCAAATACAAACTTTTGAGAGGGGAAAGAGATTTTGGATTTTGGGCTACCATCAGTGAACAAATTTTTTCATGATGACCTAAGTGGAATGCAAAAAATTTCAAACAAGACTCTAATATGATATAAAAGAGGGATTTTGATCACTGGTCGCAGTATGGAAACACTGACTCTAATATTGGCCTTATTGAGGATGGAAGCTCCTTGGAAATGCCAAGAACACTGTAGACCAATTAGCTTAACCATGTGGGCCAATACGGTCAAAAACTAAGAACCAAACTAAACACTGAAAACTTCAATCCAAACTACCAGATCATTAGAGCCTTAGGGCCTTCTCCTTGGGTTTCAAACCTTGATGAATTCCATCGTCACTTGCTAAAAACTGAACTTGAAAGAAAGTTGTTGCTGAAACAAAATCCACACCCTATTCTATTCTAACTACTGAAAATGACTGCTAAATTAGGTAAAGGAAAAATGCCAATGAAGCCAATCATGCAACTGGATACCTGATTGTAATCTACTTACATTATCTACAAAGATTTTGAAGATTGGCAAGCTGAAAACTATGATTTAAAACAAGATAACCGTCATGATCTGATGACTGTAGCTAACTGGTAAAAGGATCTTGAAAAGCATGTGCAAAGGACAGATCTTTATGATCAACAAAAAGATCATAACAACTGTCAAGTTGAATTGTTTCCTCTTCATGAGCCAGAGGCAACACATTGGCATGTTCCTCCTCTTTTTTTTCCTTCTTCCACCATTGCTGATTGGGTGAAATGATCCTTCCAGTGTAACCAATCTAGTAAATGGTTACTTACTAAAATTTTTCTCTCACTTATCTCGAGCAGGAAGAATGATGTATATGTAGGCAACTCACAATGAAAACTGAAACCAAGATTTATGTTGATAAACAAAACAACATTCATCTTCTCCAATGCTTGCAAAAGACTGTCCAAGGGATCTTGAAAATTGTGAAGCATTAGCTTTTGTGAATCAATAAAAGGAGAAGAATAAGCATTATTTCCATATGATTGTAAAAAATTAGCAAAGGGATCCTCCATAATATTTTCAATGTTATAAGTGTCCATATCTATAGGATCTGGCACAAACTCCTTCTCATCAACAAAACTTTCATTTTTTGAACCTTGAGGAAGATTTGTATATGCAAGGAGCTCTAAAACAACTTCTTCTTTATCATTGTTCTCCTCTTCATAGTCACTTGGAAACTGGAAAGACTATACAATAACATCATCATTCTTAATGGATGGAATATGGATTTGAAAATTAGGAATATGATCTATTTCTTCTTCAGTCAAAGGAGGAAGTACTCTTTGTTTTATTTGGACAAAACAACAATTGTCTTCTTTCCCTCCTATAGTTTGACAAGGATGTTGAATATCTTCATTAATTTCAAGTAAAGGAGTATATAAATTTTCATCAGACTGCTGATTCATTTCGTGTGATTCTTTTTTACTATCAAGATCCAAAATTTCTTCATCTACAAGCAAAGAGGAAGCTACTATATGCTGACTATGATCTTGTGTATCAAAGTGACTCGCTTCTTTAGACTATTGTTGAAGGGAAAAATCATAGAAGGCTTCAATGACTTCTTCATCATCCATACATTCAATATCATCAATACTTTAGAATTGAGGCTTTTGTGATACATAACAAGTATATGATAGGGATTTCGGCGTAAATCACATTATCATTAAAATAATAAATAGTAATAATATATTCTTTCTCTAAAGGGTTAGTAGTTGAAATGATTTAAGTTATATTATTTTTAATTAACCTTTATTATTTAGATTCCATTATAACTTTTTAAAATAACTAACTTATAAATTATCTAAACTAATTCTCCCTATCCCTATCCCTTGATCGAGTCAAGTCAAATATAGTTGTTGTCGCTATCCTTTGGTCCAATCTAGTCAAAAATAGACGTTTCCTAGTCTATTATAGCCATTTCTAGTCAAATATAGTTGTTGGATGATATTCTCTCTCTCTATTTAACATGCAGCCATGATCTGGTTCTTTAACTTGTCCTAACGCTGAACCACACTTGTTGGTTCGAAACTTGATTGATAATGTGATTTATGCTGAAACCCCTAACATATACTAATCATCAATACTTTCAATATATGCAATGAAACCTTCACTATAATCACAACAACTTTGTAAATAAAAATAAGACTTCACATAATGGTTGGAGAACACATTATGGAAATCTTTTAGAGAACATAAGCTTCCTTTTGGTAACCCTTCATACCATACCCTAGCTTTATCTTCAAGGATAGCTATAAACAACTTCGTGAGACAGTCCTCAGGAAACTCAACTCTTAGTCTACATACATGTACATGAAACCTTACTAAATACAAAGTAGCATCATCTTCTTGTTCGTTTTTAAATATAGGAAGATTTGTAAACCAGTCAACATGAGGCATAGGATTTGGAAATCCAAGGATCTAAGATTGATCCATAGGAGCATACCTGGGATTTCTTCTTGCAGCAGAAGCCATCTTGACAAAAATGAAGTTACTAAGAAGGTTTTCAAACTACTAATTCTTGAAAAGTGGAGTCGCCATGAAGTGTTGATTTTCTGGATCTTTCAATTAGTGGAGTCGCCAAGTGAATGGTACAACCTTCCTATGTGTCCAACTATTGTTCACCATCAAAAATCAGATCTAAATCATTGTCATTCTTTCCATGGGAAGATAGAGCTTTTGCTCCCCAGCAACGTCGCCAGTATGTTATCACTCCTCCGGATCTCCAAGGCTAAGGAAGACTCCACCTGAGGTAACCACAGACCAATATTTTAGCTTGGTAGCTAGCCTTGCCAAGGTGGAGAGGGCTCTCTCCGAAGGATCACAGCCAAGAGGGCTAAATAGATTGGGGTTTTAGGCTAGATTTAAAGTTCACAGGGTTATTTGATTTCATTTTGGGTTGGGTTGGGTTGTTGGAAGAGGATTAGGTCAAAAATACTAGGTCAAGGCAAATGAGGGTATGATTGCAGACATCTGATGGAGCAAGGTAGGTAGGCACTTAAACACTTTAAGGCTATGAAGTGAGATGGATAAGACTAGTGAGATCCTAGAAAGAGAAAGACAAACATGTATTCTTTCTAAACTAAAGAAAATGAACAAACTATGTAGATTTCCCCAAAACAGAGCCTATAAAATGTATTCTGCTTATCAACGTGAAAATCAACATATCATAGAATTGGAATGAAATATGGAAGTACAAAAAATTCAAACTTATGCAACATAAGAAGAAAATATGTCAAAATTCCATACCACAGGTATTCCACCAAAATAGCTACAACTCATTCACTAATTTCTGCCAAATACTGGTTAGACTAGTGTCTCTAATCAATAGCCAAACATCCAACTGATTCCAACCTATAAAATGACTAGGGAGATACGTAATATAGGCCTCAAACCAACTCATCCTAGGCTCAGGGGTCAAATTCAAGAGAGGAGGCGCAGTTTCTAGAAACGCTGAACTGATAGCTAGAGTGTAGGGTGGTCAAAGTGACTCACATCTCACTCAATCAAACTGATTCATTACATGTCACATAGGCCATTTAACTAATGTATCGACCCTAGATAAAAGTAAAAACATAATAATTACATCATCTAGATCAATTACATGAGTAAAACTTGAATTTCCCAAAAGTGAAAGTCAATTTGGAGTGAAACAATGAAAATAGCAAAAGACTGTCAAACATGCCCTTGAACTATCAAACACGCCCTTTTGGTGTCAAATGTGCCCTCCACTTCAGAGTTGCTTTTGGATGCCTTCCCAATGTCAAAATTTTCTCCAAGATAGCTTGTTGGAAAGCCCTTCGATTCTAATTTCCATATATGCTTTCATTTTTCAATTTGGAGGTCATGTGCCATATCAAAATTCCAATCTCCCGAGACTGGTAAACGCATAGCGAACAGGCCAAAAAAGAGGCAGAAAGGTGATTTTTTGTAGTTTTTTACACTTTTGGCTGACCCATTTTCCTCCAAATGCTTAGAAAACGTAGAGTGCATGTCCTCATCATTCTAAATCCAAAAATGCTGACAATTTATTCATTGAATGCTCGAAAAAAGAGCACATCGTCCAAGGTGTTGCGTGTTTGACCATTTCATTGTGCCAAAAATTTCTCAAAAAACACAGCAAAACATAACTTGCGAAATTTATACAAAAATGGTGAAAATTGGTTGCCTGATAGCTAGCTATATGTTTGAGGCATGGAGTGGTGCCTCGACAAGGATATCCAACCTCTTTTTCTCCTCTTTCTTGGTCAAGGCCCCAAATTTTGCATGAGCTCTTTCGAGCTTGGCCCTTGCAATTTTGTTTCTCATGGCATAGTAGTTTTCCATCCTTATTTGAATATTATTGTCCTTTTTGGCCTTGTCTAAGAGGCTCTCAAGATGACTATTTACCCTCTCAATCCAACGTTCTCAGTTTTCATTTACCATCTTGCCAAATTTCTCATTGAAGGTGAGCTCATTGGCTAGCTCTGCCTCCCTTTTCCTTTCTTGCTCCAAATCTCTCTTTAGGCCTCTAGTCCTTGGCCTTCTTCTTCACACCTGTTCATCAAGTTTCTCACCATACTACCCATAGACCTCAGCAAGTAAGGCCATAGCCTTTTTAGCCTCTCTCTTTTCCTTTCTGAGCTAGATTGCCATGAGCTCATGTTTGACCTCAAACTGCCTGTTCTCCTGCTGATAGTAGGAGATGGTGTATTAGGCCCTTTGAAAGTTGATCTAGAGCTCTGTTATGAGTGCATACTTCTCCTTGATGACAACAGTTGTGCTTTCACTGTCATCATTCCATTTGAGTCAAGCAACATAAAGTCATACTCTATCTCATGGAGGTCTTCCTCTTGCTGCTGGATCTCTACCTCTATAACCTTTTCCTTAACCTTCTGTACCTGCTTCATCGATGAAGAAGGCAAGGCCCCTCCCATAATCAGTGGGGTAAACACTTTCCTATGCCATCTCTGATAGGTATGTGCTAAGGTACCTAAACCAGCCCTTTTGGGCTTGTTGCTCTCACCATGCTCAATATGCCCTTCCCGAGTGCCTTCATTTCTGCCAGGTGAATGAATAAGCTCATGAAATGGTGATGATGGAGGTGGTGGTGTGGTTGACTCATTAGATGAAGATGGATGATGCATAGGCTAAGATGGAGGAATGGAGGTGGATGGATGAGAAGATGAAGGCGCCTCTTGGCCATGCTGAATAGGTGGGACTATGAAAATCTCACTGGATATGAAAGTGTCCCATGCAATGTTAAGTTGATAAAGGTGGTGTAGGACTATCATCTTTATGAGAGAATAGTGAAATATGTTATGGATTTGATGGTCATTATCTTTCCTTCGGGATATGGATGACATCTTTTCGATATCCCAGTAAAGATAGTAAGGGAGATTGAGCATTTTGACTCTTGTAAAATGCATGAGTAATCGAATATGATAGGAATAGAGCCTAGAAAACCTACCCTCACATGTGAAGTACTTCATGATGACTTTCATTATAGGAATATATCTGTCTAGGAGGTAAGAGAAAGGGAAAATCCTCCTTTTCTCATTCTTGTGCCTGGGTTTAAAATATGGCTCATAGTAGCAATGATCCAATTCTCCCTGTTTAAACCATTTTTCCCCAACATTTGGGATCCTAGTAGTAGTTTATATGATAGGCAGTTGATATGATATCAGGAGATATAGTAAAGGCGACACCAGCAAGGGTTGCCTAGTTGTCATGGAGGTTGATGACGAATTGTCTGGTCAATTCAGAATGATGCTAGATCAATTCCACCTTCTCACAAAACTCAAAACAGCCCATATGTTTGAAGCCTACGACAATGTTGGGAGATGCCATGAGTTCTCTGGTGTTGGTTGCCTCATGTCTGATGATTCTTCCTTCTTTCTTATATTTCCTCCTCTCTTGTTTTTCTTCCTCAGTCTGACTTCTGTGTTCTTCTTCTACCATGATTTATTGTTGTCAAAACCCTAAGGAGATGGTAGAATGGATTGTGGGTGTGGGAAATATGGAATTATGTGAGGAGAGATGATGAGGAGGGGACGAAGATGTGTTGAATGAGGGAGGTGATAGGTGATAATTGTTAAGTGAGGGGAATGTTAATGGAAGTTAGGAAATGTGATTGAGACTGTAAGAATGTATTACTAGGGTTTGATTTTAGGAATGCCAACAAACAACTATAAACCCTATGTAGATGAACAATGGAAGGAAGGAGTGAATAAATTTTGCCACCTACCTCATTTGCTGAAGTATATGATGACCAATTTCGAAACTTGGTGGCATTGGGGGAGGTTCTAGCACGTTTTTTCTCCTTCCAAGCCAATGCGCAGTGACCCAAGAAAATGCACCCTTTAGCTACAGGAGTGCAACACCATTATAAATTACACTGAAATCTTTGGCAAATGTGCAACGACCCAGTCAAATGCACAGCGACCCGGTTAAACGCACCCTCTGGCTCTATTTTGCCCAATTTTGCCTTAAAATCAACAATTTTCTTTTACTGAGGAGGTTTGACAGTGTTAGAGTGTAAATGAAGCTTCATGGATGTCTTGAGAGACTTTTATACCTGGATGAAATTTAATTTATGAGTTGCACACCCACTTTCTAATGTTTCTTGTCATTTCCAAATTTTGATATCAATGCTTTTTGACTTTCTGACCTTTTTTCTCTTGAGAGGTGGATCATGCTTTCACAATCTTAATTTTGACTTTTGTTTGGATACTATTGGAAATGGAATTGTGTATACAGCTGAAAAGTAACTTATTACATATAATAGGCATAAAATTACATAAACAAAAATAACATTATTACATTTGTTTTGAACTTAAAATTTACAAACAGGAATAAATTCCCTTCTTGAAATCAAATTTGGGGATTTCAGTAACCATGGTTACATGCTTTGGAAAGCTTTATTTAACTGAAAAATGTATTATTTTCTCAACTCTCATATTTTGCTAACCTTATGTAGTGAGATGGTGATTTATTGGACTTTGGGAAAATAAAACCTAGGTGACCTAATGGAACCTCAAATGACTGAATTTCAGGTGGATTTGACTGATATAAAATATGATGAAATGAGCCTTCATGGTTAATGGATACCTAGAAAAACACATGAAGGTAGGCTAGCAAATACAAACTTTTGAGAGGGGAAAGTGGTTTTGGATTTTGGGCTGCCATTAGTGAACAAATTTTTTCATGACAACCTAAGTGAAATGCAAAAAATTTCAAACGAGACTCTAATATGATATAAAAGAGGGATTTTGATCACTAGTGGTAGTATGCAAATACTGACTCTAACATCATCCACAATTTTAAGTGGGTTCTTTTCGTACATCCTTGAGAAGAAAACACTACAACACTTGATGAAACCATTGCCATTTTTATTGCTCTACATGCATCTACATCGTTTTTCTTTCTAGATCTTCCAATTTTTTGAGAGCACTATTTATATTTTGAATCACATTTTCCTTCACCTTTTTATCTTTCATTAGATTTTGAATACCTAATAGAGTTGTAGCGTATTTTAATTTCTTTGATGTTAAGAGACCTATCAATATTTGAGCTTGATACGTCACACTTTCATCTTTGAAAAACTTCTCAATAATGACCTTAACACGATATCGTATAACATGGTCAACATTTTTACTCCATATATGTGAATGTCAACATTTTCTAAAATCTCATCATCGATAAAGATTTCATTTGTACATATGAAAATTAAAAGTAAATGGGTATAAATATTCATTAAATAATAAAATTTAAAAATAAAGTTTGAATGAAATTGAAATTAATAAATATGTATAATTTCAATAATACACATAACATATATATATATATTTTCTCTTGCAATTTATTTGATTTTCTATGATAATTCAATCTATGTAGATTTTTAAAATCCTACCCAAAAAAGTCAATTTCAAAATCCTGCGAAAAAAATCACTTTCAAAATTCACACCAAAAAATTCACTTTAAAAATTCAACACAAAAAATGACTTACTTTAAGAAAAAAAACTCACTTTAAAAATTTAGCCAAGAAAATTAATTTAAAAAAAAACTCACTTTAAAAATTCAACAAAAAAGAATCACTTTAAAAATTCATCCCAAAAGACTTACTTTAAAAATTAAGCCCAAATAAAAATTAAGCTAAAAAAGCTCACTTTAATAATTCAGCTCAAAAGACTTACTTTAAAAATTAAGCTAAAAAATCTCACTTTAAAAAATCATCCCAAAAGACTTACTTTATAAAAAAAAATCTCACTTAAAAATTTCAGGCCAAAAGAATTACTTTAAAAATTAAGTCCAAAAAAATTCCTCCAGAACATTTAACTTTAAAGTTCACTCCAAATGAGGAAAGAGTGCGAAAATAGTGTTTCGGTTCCATTTATTTATATTGTTTGGGGAAAACATTTTTTTCGGAGGGTCGCATCGTTTCATTTTTTCATCTAACAGAAAATATTGACACATTTTCGGCCGAACTTTTAAAAATTATTCAACCAAACTTTTAAATTAATTTGGCCAAATTATTTTCCCGTTTATTTTATGGGCGTCAATGGGAAACACAAGTACAGACGAATGTGGTTTTAGTTTGGCTCAACTGTTTTAACCTGCAACTTTGCAACACCTTAGCTTTGGTCACCTTTTTCCAACTTTGGAATGCTTAAACTTCATCAAATTTAGTGAATTTATTGTCAGAACCAATACTAGCATTTACAGAATTAAATCTACTTTCAGTAGATATAAATTTTAGGAATTTCATAGAAATTTGCTAATTTTAATTAATTTTCTAAAAAGATGTGTGAAATTTTTTTTTGAAGGTCATTGTGTTTGAGTGAAATAAAAAATCTTTATCTTCCAAAATACACTATAAAAAATATGAAAAATTTATGGTTCATTACATTGGTCTATCTTCTATAATGGGTAGTTTTTAGATTTTTAGTTTATAGCTAATATGTTGAAAAATTTGATGCTCAGCTAAACATCTTCAAATTTTATAGTTTTTTTATATGGGTTCAATTCAAAAAATTCTAGTAATGTTGATGTGCATTAGTTGGTTTCGTAAATATAAAGGTATCAAAGTAGAGTCTATCTAAATTGTTGCAACACATTTTTTTTTCAAAAACACCAAGTTGACAAAGAATACACTAGTGCTAAAAAACATGGCGTGTTATGAATCCCTTGATTTTTAAAGAACACACAATCAAACAATTGATAAGTTGACATATCAAATGTGAATAAAAAATTTCCAAAAAATAAGTATTAGAAAGCTAAAAGAAATTCTGACAAGTTTTCTTTTTATTGTAAAATGAAATTTTAAACAGACAAATTTCTTTGGCTTGCCGAAAGTTGAAGAACTTCTAAAAATGATATTTTTTCTCAAAAAAGGGAAAACAGTGTAACCCAACTTCACATTTTCACCCTTTAGTTAATTCTTGTATTTATTTCTTACCTTGATTATTCACCAGGAACCATCCTTCCAAGAAGCATTAAGGCTATTTTTTAGACAAGTAAGGTACCCTAGCTGAAAGTCGCAGATCCAAATTCTGATGGTCAGTTTTCCCACGACGATCTCCACAAGATTTAGGGCCCTCTCCTCCTCTCCAAATCATCCAACCTCACTATGCAAATGAATTGGAATTGGGGGCAAAAATCCCTTTTATAGGAAAAACCCTAGTTTTTGTGTCACTAATTGCACCCAAATTGTAGCTTGATTTGATGAACCATCAACACTGTTGCAAATATCTCATTGAGCTCTATAATTTATGTCTCTTTGTTTTTGTTAATTTGACACTTCACTAGGAATTCATTTATTCCATGGGGACTCACTGTGTCACCTATTAAAATTGAATTTCTTCATATGAGTCACCTGTACTATGCTACCACTTTACCTTTGCATTGGTTGACCCACTTGACGATTTTCGTCATGAGTAACCATTTTTACTCATGTTTTTATGGTCCCCTTTGGGCCTCCCCCCATGTGGTAGCATCATCAAGTCACCCTTATTCAGAGCATCAGAGATGAGTCACCCTTGTATCTATGGATTCTGTTTCGAGTCCCCTTCAATTGAGTTATAGTGCCCCATACATTTTTATGTTGCATTCATCCCATTGTGCTCATATTTAGCCTCCAACTATATTGCTTTGTCTTTGAAAATCCCTCATCTGAGTAATTGACCATCCCCTTTAGAATCGAGTCAGCTATTGCCAGGTCAACCATGCATATCCTTCTTAAACATGGGAAGTCGACAATCTGCCTCTCATTTTGTATCCTTCAATCATCATCCTTGGTGTTAGTTCATCAGTTAGATTGTTATGACTCTCATGCCTTTGTTGAGGAATCCTCATTGCCTCACCTCTAGCAGGCCCTCTTATGTCGACTTCAACACATAAGTTCTAGGAGAGTAGTCTAGAGGGAAGTTTACCTTGGTTCCATCTTTCATCATTGTTCGGTGCCTCAAATCAAGAAAAGAGAATCATTATTTCCCTTTGACTTGGTTGTTTCTCACGTGCTCAAATCTAACTCATTATTGCACGATCGTGAATCATACATTTGATGGTCTGGTGATCTAGCATATTGTACCAATACTTCCCAGTTGTGTGTGAAATGTTGCAGACCTCATGAGGGGGTGGCTCTTCATGTAGTCCCTCACATGCCAGAATGTTAGTCGATCATGATCCAGCCTCATATGTAGTTCCACATATTTGATGGGTTCAGTTCCCACTACTTGCAGTGCCCACAACATGTATGTCTCATTCAAATGGTCCATTCAAATCTTCAGGTTCCTTTCCTATGTAGCAAGGCTTCTTTAGTTGTTATTCCTCCTCACCATGTTAGCTTGAGGGGAATTATGTCTCATGTACTCAAATCTGCAGATGTTATTGTATTCAGTCTTGGTCTCTGTTTTCTAGGCACATTATGTATATGGGAGCCATTGTATTATTGTATCACTTTCTAACCCATTGATGCCAACATATCACGTATCATGTATCATGTATTTTGTGGCTCAGTCTCGCATTGTTGGGCTCACCATTATTATTTGTACTCAGTTATCTCGATGGATATGGGTATGCCTCCCCAACCTCATTTGAGATTATGTACTCCAAAATAAAAGGAGACTTATATCAAATTTGAGATTATGTACTTCCTTGCATTTATTTAGTTGTCTCTCTTTCTTTCTCTTTCTGACTCCCCGTTGGTGTCTAGTGGAAGTGTAACCTACAAATGTATTTTGTTCATATGATTTGCTCCTAATGCTCATACATTGGGGGACAATCTATTATCACCTAAAAAATGATCACCTAGCCATTTCTAATTAGGCGGATCAAAATACACCATGTAGGATTAATTTTACCATAGTAAAATCACTTTCACCATAGGAAATAATTTAGTAAACCATTTTTATTAAACTATTTCATTTTAAAATAAAATAAAATAACCCATGAGAATAATTGAATAAATCATTATTTATTTAATCTTCTCTAGAAATAACTACAAATAATTATTTACTAACACATTTGACTAACCTAAAAATAATTAAATAATTACTATTTATTTATTATTTCTTAATTTTATTTTTGGAATAATTGTCAAATCACTATTTAATAATTATTTCAAATTTACACTTTTCTTAATCCTCACAAAGTGATTAATAAATCATTTTATTTGTTAATTACTTCAACCATTTTCTAATAAAGATATTTGACCATTTTAAATATATTTTCCCTCTTCAAAAAATATAATAGAGTATTCATAATAGTTAGATTTTGATTTGGTCAATAATATTTTATTATTTTCCAATTTCTAATTCAACCCAATACTTTGTTATAAATAAGAGAGTTTTCCATTCACTTTTCACCATGTTCATTATCATTGTCACCACTAGCATCTTCCTGTTTGGCTTTTTCTTCATATTGAGAGAGAGAAACAGATGATGAAGCACAAGGACATCAAATGACTCATCCCAGAGAGGGGGATTTGTAGACCCTTGTTGTAAACCTCCTTCACCGGGTGTTTTCTAATAAAAGATAGGTGTTTTCTAATAAAAAATTATTCATTTAAAGTCTTCTTCTATTGGGCTATTGCATAAGTTATTTCTTGTTGTTGTATGCAGGAAAAATTTTAAGGATGAAAATTTATCTGAAAGATTAGAAACCTTGGCGAATCTTACTAGTCCCCAATATGAAATGTGTAAAATGTTCGATAATATTTTTCTAATAAAATTTAAATTTCTAATGATTTTTTATAATCTCGAAAACAAAGTGCGATTTTCAAAGTAAAATAATTTTATCCTATAAAATTTGGGCGAACAATTATTAGAAATAATAAAAATTGGTGAATCTTTTTTCTATAATAACATGGAATATTAGCCCATCTACGAATATTATCCCTTCAAATTTTTCGTGGTTCTATGTTTTAGATTGCATATTATCTTTTTGCTGCAGGGTTTTCTTCTTTTGTCATTGTAGATATGAAGCGTAAACAACCATATCTTATTGTTAAGGTCACTTGTCACCAATGACTTAAGTAAAGTGTTTTTGGTACACCTTTCTAAAATCTTTACACTAACATTTACTTCTTGCATAGATAAATTAGAATGTATAAAGGGGTTGTTTGAATTGATATGATGGGTTAAGGTGCATTAAGAGACAATGGTTCTCAATAAATACTATTGACCTAACCTATGAAGTGCAACAAGTTCTATGTATCTTCTAGAGCCTTAGGTCAACCAATAAAGGCTCAAATAATGTCTCCAAACACATAAATAAGAAATTAAACTTTGTTTATGTAAATTAGAATGTAATTAGAAATTGCAATGATACAAGTAAATTAATTTGAACATTCTTTTGTAGTTAAAATGTATATAATAGAATAAAAAAACTTAGAGGTTAGCACTCATTGTGAAGCATTAATTACCAAATATATTCTCAAAGAGCTTGCAAGGGTTTTGATGACCATTTTCTAGGATTCTACATTAACGCACTCCGCATAGGATACTTGGTATTTTCCACATGATAGAATTCAAATACTAAATAATGCATCAACCCAACCAACTTGTAATGGTGTAACCAATTCAGATACCATTGCAATGGAATTATGAATTCAAGATTGAATGCATAGAAAATTGTAGCACTAAAATCAACCTTGGGAGTTACTTAATGCTTCATCCCGTTGAATCAATGGCAAGTCATTCGATCATTAGAATTCCTAGTTTGTAGGATCCAATGGCAAGTCATTTGATCATTAGAATTCCTAGTTTGTAGGATCCAATAAGGAATCAAACTCAAATTAAACGAGGTATACCATTGCATCCGTGGAGCTAGCATGCCCCCTATATGTGTGTGTGTGTATATATATACTCTCAAAAGAGTGTAATGAAGGCATTTGAATGTAATCTATCACTTGATAAAAGCTCTATTAAAAACTTAATATATTTATTACATAGGTTTATGTGTGATTGCAATGCATCATATTTTGGTATTCTCATAAATCTTGCAGAAGGAGTGTTGTGCTAATATATGTCTTTTTTCAATACATTATTGTTTTTCTTTATTTATTTGGTTTTTAGTTATTTTCCGTATTCTTTATTTTATTTCCTCTAAATTTAATTTATTAGGAAATGAGTATTTTAAAGAATCACTTTGTTCTTAGTTAAAACTTAATAAATAAAGATAAATTTTAATTCATGAACATGATGTTTAATGGATTTTATATAAGCAGTGTGAGGTTGAAATTAAGAATACTAATTCTTTTATATTATAATATATTTTAAATTTAAATTTAAATTTAGATTATTTTTTAAAATTAAGAATACTAATTCTTTATTTATTTAATATATTAAATTTAAATTAAATTTAGATTATATTTTATTTAGATTTTTGTAAAGGCTAGATTATAATATAGACCATCTAATTTCGAAAACATTTATTTTTCTATACATATAACATGAAAAACCAAACAAATAATTATACAATCTAAACTTAACTAAAATAACAAACATGCCTCTATTCTCTTTCATATATATGCATGCTAACTCTCAAAAGAATGTGATGAAAGCATGTGAATGTAATCTATCACGCTTTAAAAAATTAATATATTTATGACAAAGGTTTATGTGTCATTGCAATATAGCATTGTTTTTGTCATCTCATAAAGCTTGCACAAGCCCCACACATTGAGTGAGCCCACTTGATATGTGGTGTTCTGATAAGTTATGCCCTTGTTGAAAGCATTGCTGCTTTTTTTTATTGGTTTGATTTCTTTATTTTATTTCCTCTAAATTTCATTTCCTATGACATGAATCAATTTTTTCAAATAAAAATAAATGTAAAGTCATGGACCTAGTTCTTAATGGCTCTTATATAAATAGTGAGTGACAGTTAAAATTGAGAATACTACTGGTTTTTTGTTATAATATATTAAATTTAAATGGTCTTTTATTCAAGTAGTGTGAAAGCTAGATTATATTATACACCATTTAATTTTGAATAAGACAGATTCACTTTATGCATATGACATGAAATGCCCGTGAATTCTAGTTGATAAATTAAATATTATATAATCTAAGCTTATCCTCATAATAAAGAACACACAGAAAACAACCATTAGCATCAACAAAGATCCACAAGTATCGGAAACATGGGCTATGAGGTGAGCACCGACTGTAAAGCCTTACAGACATCCATGGTGACAAGATTTAACTTTCTCGAACCCATTGGTGGCTTACATGGATCATAAACACAGAACTAAAAGATTAAGCGCAGAACTAAACCGACACCCACGGGACGAGATTTACACTTCTCGAGACCATTGGTGGCCATTATAGTTATACAATACAAATATAATAAACACTTTAACCCTAGGAATCAGCAAAGGAATAAGAGCAGAAATAAACCGTTCTTTTGCCAGTGGAATCTGTCCCACAGTAGCGGATAAAAGCACGATTATAACGACAGAGAGAGGGGATCCAGAGAAAAAAAAACCGCTTGTGAAGACTGAAAGAAGCAATGGGTTAGGGACGTCCTTGTATCGTATATTTTATAAGTCGGTGGTGCTGGCGGTCCCAAAAGGCAGGAGATAGAAAGGCAGACAAATCTGATCCGCAACCGGTAAAAATTTGGAATTAGCGAAAGGGTATATTTCACCTTAGGTTCTATTTTGGAAGGCAATGGGCATAGGTCTGGTCGAAGCCGATCGAATTTTTGCAGTGTTATAGACCGCTGTGGTTGTTTTCCTGTATGAAGGAGACACCCACTTTAAAAAACCTCCTGCAAAGTGGGTACCAGTAGCAGCCCATAGCCTATCCACTAAGCAAAGTCGGCCATCAGAGAAAAAGATCTAGATAATTTTGGACACGAACCCCTTCAGATCCAAAGGGAAAAGCAAGTAATAGCTCAGCAGTTTCTTGAAACTCTATGGACTGACTTGGATTGAGAAAGAGCTGAGATTCTGGTCAAAGGAAATGAGCGAAAATTGCTACTGACATGTTGAGTTCTTCCTGTATACTTCCTGAGAATAACAAAACAAATCCGAGGTTAAAATGGACCTGTACTAGTTTTGTATCGCTGGACATGGACGAGGGCTGAGAAACTGTCAAACCTTTAGCGAAAGAAAGTACATGCAAATTGATACTGCCAAGTTATTTTCTAATATACGCCTCTATTCATAGTAACAGATGGATCTTCACCAGTGCCAGTTTGTTAGAACTATACATAGACGTGAGAGGGATTGACAAAGTTCGTAGCTTTCATTGCCTTTTGAAAGAAACCACCCATTTTTGGGGCCGGAGCTGAATCGAAACCGCTGGGACTGACGGGTTTTTTTGAGGTGGGGGTAGCATAGAAATGACCCAGTTTTTGACCAGAGTGGGACTCCAGGTTTTGCAGTGCCTTGCATAAAATACAGAACCCAAAGGCGTTTGAGAGAAAATATATGTGGTAAGGATCCGAGAAAATGAGAACCGGGGGCTGTTCTGTGCATCAGACACTCACAGCCGAGGCGACAGCAATAATAAAAACCGCGTTAGTGTTAGCCAGGAGACGGGGCCACGCACAGGCCACACCCCTGCATGTCGCAGCGACGTTGCTCAGCTCGGATTCGAGTCTCTTGCGCCGCGCCTGTTTGCAGTCCTGCAATGGTATTCCCCATCCCGGCGGGCCCTCAGCCTCCTCTCTGCAATGCCGGGCGCTGGAATTGTGTTTCAACGTGGCCCTGAACCGGTTGCCGGCGGTCATCCAAGGTCAACCGGCTTCGCTGTCGAACGCGCTCGTCGCCGCTCTGAAAAGAGCGCAAGCGCACCAACGTAGAGGATGTGTAGAGCAGCAACAGCATCAACCCCTGCTGGGCGTGAAGGTGGAGATGGAGCAGCTTATCATATCGATTCTCGACGACCCCAGCGTCAGCAGAGTCATGCGAGAGGCCGGTTTTTGCAGTGACCATGTTAAAAACAACGTGGAGGCCGAGGCCTTAACCCTAACCAGAGCGGCGGCTACTTCCAGCCATCTCCCATTCACCTTCTCAGCTTCTTCAGATTCACAGAACATCACATTCAGACATATCACAGCCGAAGACCGGAAAAATTACATATGTTACCACCGCCATCAGACACAAGAACAAGAAACGCCCTCAGATTTGTGTTTTCTGAGGCAAAAATCTGCCATGAACAATTCAGAATTCATGTACTCACAGGCAACGAGAAGCAAGGATGTGGAGTTTCTGATCCGGGCATTAATGCTGGGAGAGAAGAGAAAAAACATAGTTGTTGTAGGCGAGGATGAGCATTATACAGAGAGTATTGTGAAAGAGGCTATGGCGTACGTTGAGTCGGGAAATGTACCCCAAGCTTTGAAGACCGTTCGGTTTATTGTTCCTCAGTTTTTGGGGTTGTGGGAAGAAGTTGAGCTCAGGCTTGCAGAGCTGAGGAGAATTATCGAGAGTTGCCATGATCGTGGAGCTAATTGTATTGTTTATGTGGGAGACCTAGGATGGACGTTGGAAAACCATGAGAGAGGGGACTTCACAATGGATTCACGGAATCGTTATTGTTATTCTCCTGTTGGGCGCGTTGTGAAGGAGCTGGGAAGAATGTTGGGTCGTTATGCTGATCGGCTCTTGTTGCTGGGCACTGCAACGTATCAGACCTACCTGCGCTGTAATACAAAGCGGCCATCTCTGGAGTCTGAGTGGGCACTGCAGACGCTAACTGTTCCAGCAGGAGGCCTCAGCCTGACTCTCTCTTCCAGGTTTGAATTCAAGAATTCCTACCCTTCTTCCAATTTTTGTTATTGTTTATTTGATTCATAATTCTGTTATGTAATGTATATTGAACCGTTACATTTCTAGGAGTTTGTTTTCAGTGAGAAGTTTCATTGCAATGGTAGGATTCAGAGACTGGTTTTTATAGGTCAAACATTTCCTCACCAAAAATAAAGATTAACTGACCTCGATATATTCTATCTTTATCTTAGTGCAAAGCTCAATTGCCTCTATCGTTTACTGTAACTGATTGTTTATAGTTACTGTTTAAAACAAACAAATTTCGCATTGTTAGTGCCCACTGCCCCACAAAACCTGATACTGCAATCGGAAGAAGGCTCAACGTTAAGATATCTTAGGTTTTGTACCTTCTGTTTCAATCGTGTCTCGTAGGCCAACTATAATTAATTAAATTCAATTCAATAATTTGTTGAACTCCATTCTCACTTGTTGGTGAATATTACTTCAAACCTTGTAGCTTTCCTGTTGGTGAAACATTCCTGTCACTTGCTTCTGCATTAGATCTGCGTAGGGAGCACTTTATGGAGACGAAATTAAAGGAGGATCTGACTTTCCATTAACGTTTTGTGCAAATCGGACTCCAAACTGGAAAACAAACTGTTGTTGTAACCTTCCTTACGAAAGTCACTTGCTTATAAAATAGGACAGTTTTTGGCGAGCTAAAATAGGATTGCTTATAAAATATTTTTTATTATCAATTTGATTATTAGAATTTATGAAAATATACATTACAACTTTTATAAATATTTTAAAGATTTTATAAGACAGGAAATTCCTTCTATGCCAATGGCTTATAACCAGACAAAGATATCCAACCTTTTTCGGTTAATCCGCTAAGCATTAATGTCACATGGTCTAAAGTGAAAGAGTCAATTCAAAGATCATTGTTTTTAGGTATCTTTGAAACTGAGTCAATTCAAAGATCATTGTTTTTAGGTATCTTTGAAACTGTATGATTATTTTACTTTTGAAATTGAATAATTATATTTATAATATAATTATATTTTAATTGCAAATAATTAAATTTAATAGGGTTAGAATCTA
Organism: Pinus taeda; assembly: GCA_000404065.3. Taxonomy (NCBI): domain Eukaryota; kingdom Viridiplantae; phylum Streptophyta; class Pinopsida; order Pinales; family Pinaceae; genus Pinus; species Pinus taeda. The sequence goes on along the minus strand of APFE030896478.1, from coordinate 33,182 downwards.
AGGCTGTCAGTGATCCATTAAAAGAGTTTATATTATTTGGTTAAATCTATAAAATTTATTCATATTAATAAGAGATTTCCTAATAATTTTATATTCAAATTAAATTTATTAAAGAAAAACTATATTCATTAAATTTAAAATAATGATACTTAAAAAAATATTTAATATATTATATATATTTTTTAAATTAATATAAATAGTTTATTTTAGTTAGATGAAAGAATATAGATTTTATAATATAAATAGAGATGTATTTATATTTTCATAAGGTTTATAAGTATAATTAAGCTTTTGTGTCTTTTTATATTTTTGACATTTAAAAAAATTATAAATATATCTACAAACAAAATAGAAAACAAAATATCTTAAAAATTTGTTAAAGATAATAGTTAGATTTTATAGAGCTTAAAATGATCCAAGTTCTACTTTCTAAACCAAATCCAACTTAAGAACCGATACCAAAAATTGTAATTGAGTTACACCAAACTATTTTTTTGCAAGTAGTAAAACCAATTTTGGAACTCATCAATTCATAAAAATTATTAAATTCCTCTATGATTTGAAAATAAGTGCAGAATTCCTTGTAAGTCTCCATAAGGAGATTTCCCCTCATCTGCACCATAAAAAAGGCTTAAGAGATGCCCTTATTTATTATCTTTTCCAAATGAGAGTAAGAGTTTGATTTTTCATTAGGTAAGCATTTAAAATATTTATAAATTAAATTACACATTTGAGAGAAAATGCTTCTTTATTTTCAAATAGCTTTAGGTTTTTGGAAGGATATACTCTCTAAGCTATATTGAATAGTAGTGCTTTTTTCTTGAGTGGAATATTAGGTTGTAAAATCCTCTTTAGTATATTCACCTTCTCAGGATTCAATATTTCTATCATATTTTTTACCTCTTTTCACATGTTTTTATTAAAGAACATTCCAAGATTTTATGATAAATATTTTTTCCCAAATGATAACATTCACTACAATGCCTGGACCCAATGGACTTTCTTTCTTGAAGGACCTCTTGTGTGGGTAGCTTATTACGCAAAATGTGTCCAATGAAGTTTTTATTTTTTTACATACTTTAATTTTCAAATTGTTTTCCATTCTAAAAAAGTAGATCTTAACTTCCTATTGTACCATTTCTTTATAATTTATTTTAGGAATATAAACTAAACATAATTCCTAACAAAAATTAATAATCAAATCAACTAATTAATATCATTTTTAAACAAAACATTGTAATTTTAAAAATATTAATAATGTATTTCATAACTCTCCATATTCCTCAAAAATAACCATTCTTAATACAAGTAATCCTTCCCCATTTTACCAACAATGTAAATTCATATTACTCTTTATTTCCTTATTATATTTTCTCAAAAATAATCTACTCAACCCTTTTCCTCAAATAATCTACTAACCCTTTTCCTCTTAGCGATGGGCAAAGTTTATTTCTTTCCCTAAATTTTCATATCAATAAATTACCAACTATATGAAATATATAAACAACTATTTTCCAAATTGTTTGATGGTATAAATCAAAGTATGCTTTGATTATTTAAATGGTTTTTACTTGGTTCTTCATCCTATATCACCATCTGCATATTTTTTTTACGACTTGAACCCCCATAAACTTATTCTTTGCAGTAATTTCTACACACATCTTTGAAAATAAAAATAAGAAAGGTTTTCAGTTCCATCCTGCAGTGATCTTCCACAGTTTTGCAGCCAAGAACCTTTAAAATTATAGAGAAATAAAAAGGATTTTTAAACCCGTCCTCCATTACTGTTGACTTTAATTTGTAACTACAATTTTGTAGCCAAGAACCTTTAAAATTATATAGAAATAAAAGGATTTTTAAACCCGTCCTCCATTACTGTTGACTTTAATTTGTAACTTTAACTTTCAGTAAAGCCAACTAATACTATAATACTAGTAAACGTTCCCTCGTTTGCCCCGAAGACCAAATAGATTTATAACAAAGTCTCTTAATAATTTCTAATACTCCTTTTGGAAATCAAAGAAAAGTATGTGAATCCGTTGACTCTAACTAAAGCCGCTTTACTAGTAATACTAAACCTTCTTCCTTTGATCTGAAGGCCAAATAGATTAATTACAAAGTCTCCTCATGATTTGCAATACTCCTTTGGAAATCAAACAAAAATCTGTGAACAGCCTAGGTAGGTATTGGAGTTTGTGAGGACGAAAACGTTTTCTTGTCTTATCAGCTAAATATGTTTAAAAGTTAATTTGTAACCCATAGTTTCAAAGGATTTTTAACGAGTTTTTCAACAATATCAAATTTAATATACAAATTCAATTATTATTAAAATTATAATATTCACTTTCTATCATACCCATTCCTGATGTATAAAAAATTGAGTAAAATTCATATTTTTATCTTTCGAGATTGCTCAATCACAAGATTCAACTGTCCGTAGTTTTTTTCGATTTTTCGATTATCGCTATAGTCTCGGCCATACTTATACGAGATATCAAACAAGTCATATCCACGGAAAAGAACATGACACTTTCATTAACAAGGGAGCCACTGCCTGTGGCGGTAGTCCCTGCCGGGGTCTGCCACAGCAACAATACAAAAGTGTAATTATAATTGAATTCCTGGTTTTTGAATTGTTTAGAAGCTAACAGGTAGATGGGTTTTATTTGTACCATGCATTCTTCATAGTGATCCAACACTATGGATCTGTGCGTAGTGAAAATCAATTTACAAATTTGTTGAGATTACAAATTAAGTTGTGAACCCTTTACCATTTATTTAAGATAAATCTATATATACATATATAATTAGAAAATTATTTTTATGCTCAGCTCTCTTAACCATGGTACACAAGATATGACTTAAAATGTGTTATATTGTTGCATATCATAATCATTCATCCATGTTACAACAGGGGAACAGGAATATCCACTAATATTTTCATTCATTTATCAAAATTTGCTACGAGTACAAAAACTGGGATTGGAAAATTTCGTTAATACTTTTGTTTAAGAGATGCCAAATTTGTAGTGTATGATATATATAAAAACAATTTAAAAAAATGATGCTGGCCATTTTTCAAGCCAATAATAATACAAAACAACCGAGGATGGTTTCACAGAGCAGTGAATCAATTACAAGAAATCTGAAATGATGCCAGTCATTTTTCAAGCCAATAATAATACAAAACAACCGATGATGGTTTCAGAGAGCAGTGAATCAATTACAAGAAAACTGAACCTGTCACAGTCGTACAAAAACGAGTTAGCGTACAAAAACGAGTTAGCTAGATATCAATAGAGGCGATCCCTGTAAATAGCATCAACACCAATTACTTGAAAATAAATAAAGCCATTAAAAAATAAAATATGATGATGATTTATAATTATAATTAAACATGAATAGCTTTATAATTAAAGCTGAATAGCTTTTGCAAAAACGAGTTGGTTGAATATGGTTCCGTGTAAACAACATAAGTCCAATTACTTTTGAAAATAAATGAATCCATTAAAACATTAAAAGAAAAGTAATTAGTTGTAATTATAATTAAACCCGAAGAGCCTCTGCAATGGAATCTCTAGATTCAAATTTGATTAAAGCATAACGACTCAATCCCTAACAGTTGCAAATATGAGCGTTTCAACATAATTCCTCTCCGCGGAGATTTCATGTGTTTGAAAATTTTGAGAAATGCAATGTATGTAGAGAAAGAAAAAACGACAGACACACCTCATTCACCAGTTGAATTTTGCCAGGTTTGATATTTCCAAACCTCTTATATTCTTTTTCGAGCCGAGATACAGAAATGTTTGGAGGCAAATTCTCCACGTATATTATTGGCCCGATTGCTACTTCTTCAACGAATTAGAAAAATATAGAGACACGATGTTACTTGTTCATGTCAAAGGTTGCAATTGGATACCTGCCAACAAAACCGATAAAAGCTCAGAACAATTCACCCAGAACCCATGAAATCGGCAACAACAAAGCAACCTAGAAGTGGGTTAACATGCTTCAGGCATTGGGTTGGTGCAGAATTGAATTCTAAAATGGGATTCTCCATGAACACTTCCAGATTTAAATTGATCTTCGAAAAATACCTTAATCACTCTGAACCCTCTTACAGCAAGGAGTAGTAACACTACCATTGAAAAATCAAGAGTTCCCTGCTATGCCTGGTCCAAAGACGTCGTGCTTTGCAGAGCCATCTCACCGGCGGGGAGGAGTGCAAATGACAGATTTTTTAGGCAAACAGGTGGGTGGTTAGCTAAATCGTTCGAGACAAGTGAAGAACTTCAGATTCAATAATTGGTCGATGAGTCCTAGTTTCAATATCGTGGCAGAATATGCTCGAACTTTTGACTTTATTTTATCAGTTAAGATGAAGTTACCCTCGTGGAAAGGAAAAGATAAGTGTGAGTATGAGGCCCAAATTATAAACAGATGGACGGTTAGGATCAAAATTTATAAGTAGACAGAGTAGAATTTTAGATGCGACTAAGCATAAGGTGGCCTGAGATTCACCAGCTCAAAAATTCGCCCTAATTGGGGAAAACAGTATTGTCAAACGTTTTATTACACAAAACAGATAATGCCTCAGCTAAATGCCGCACAGAACCAAATATCAATGCAAAAATGCCGTAAAATATCCACTGTTGCCAAAAGCAGTGACCGTTTTGGAATGTAAGGAGACTGCAAGACAAAGTAGTAGTATCAGATTTAACCTTAACAGAACTCAAAGATGACCCTAGCAAATGCAAAGATGGTTTTCCCAGGATGGGGTATCTATATTAGGAATTTTGGTTTTACTTTAGAAGACGGATGCCTTTTTTCTGTTGATGAAATATTGATAATCAAAATGGGCAAATGACTAAATGCCTGGGTTATCCTTGATTTTGAGATATATATAAGCTGCCTAGTCCATCAGCAAGCGGATTCCAAGCCGTAAGGATAGTAATGAATGTATCTAAAACTGTATTTTTCTTTGAAATAAAATGTAACACGATTTTTGTCTCGAAGGTGGATTCCAGCCATCAAAACAACCGCATTATAGAGTTAATTACGGTGGAAAATAAAAGTCATTATAGAGTTAATTACAGTGGAAAATAAAAGTTCAAAAAGCTCACTAAGCATTTTGGGATACAATGAAAGAGTAAAAGAAGGCATATGTGACGAACTTGACCTTAACGTTATCTCAAGTTGAACCTAGAAAATACAAAAACGAACTCCAGCCATCAAATTAAAAGCATTATTACAGGAAAAACAGGGTAAAAGCTCACCGAGCTAGCGAAGAACGGAATTGCGCTCAATCTGTTGCCATTGTCTGGGGAATTAACGGGCTTGGCCGCACGGTAAGCCTCGGGCGGCATACTCCCATAGACAACTGAAACATTAATGCCTGCCTTTTCCCACACATTTCTGTCCTGCAAGACTCTGCTGATTTCGGCCCCTCCCCCTGGCTTCGACCACACGTCCTCCCTGAAACTGTGGCCGTCCACCGCTTCCACAGCCGCGCACACGTCATCCTGTGCTTTCCTTATCATTTTCTCGAAACGCGCTCTCACTGAACTTGTGCCAAACTGTTCTCCTTCGCTGTCTCTCAGAAACGTACCAGGCTTCTTCGCCATGGCCGATTCTTTCTCTATCGCATCCACTGCTCTCGCAGAAATCCCTTGTCGGCATTTCCACCCGAAGAAGGCCAAATTGTTGCAGGTTCTTCCCGGCGATTCGAACTGGTGGGCTCAGAAAACGAGATTGGGCAATAGGATACACAGGAAAACATAGGAGAGCTCACACATGCGTTCAGCATCTGTGGTAATTCTCTAAGGAAATGGCCGACGATACTCTGAGATTACAGTTGACCCATCGAAACTGTAGTGGAGATGTTTACAAGTGCCCCATCTCCAAACATCTAGCCCAGTTGAACCATATGCAAACATCTGTCGGGCATGCAATACACTCCAAACACGTACCAAAGTGAAATGAGCCATCCAGATTTTGGGGTAAAATTCACAAAGCAAACAAGCATTCCAAACTTTGGTTAATTTTTTTTTTTTGGATTTGGAAATTCAGCAACCCGGCAATAAGACCTCCAATATAAAACTTTGGATAAAAATCAAGAAACATCAAGACTCTAAAATAAAACTTTGGGTAAAAATGGAAAACATCAATTAAATGCTCTGGTCAACCTAAATTAATAGACAGTCAACGGCGGATCGAACGCTAATAGTCCCAGCAGGGACTAATAAGGGTTTGCTGTGATTAATAAGTGTTTGATACACCAGATGGAATATATCGATCCTATACATCTTGTAGACATAGCCCTACAATTTACAATAAAAGCTAGTAAAACTATCAATAATCTTCAGACAGGTGTTTTAGATTCCAACATAATCTTAAAAAACCCTGAACATTTACAAGTAGAAAGGCAAAAAAGCCCAAAATATATCCTAGATCAAAATTCAAAAGATCCTCCACCATAGATAGAACTATCCATCATTGTCCCAGCACCTACTCAATGACAGATTTTGAATCCCCAATGATCTTGGTAGATCCAATCTCCCACCATTTCACACATTTAAGGAGTCCCCAAAGTGGCACAATGTCGGTCTTGAAGTTTGTACCCTCCCCATGCTAGTAAAAACAATATTCTAGTTCATGGTTGGGCATATGTGCCCTACACACACAATTGCCACATTTCTATGCACCATCAAAAAAACCCATTCGGAAAAAATCACTTAGACCAATCAAGCTATACTTATTCAAGGTATAGAGCACATATATTGCATGGAGGTTGTGGGTATTCTATATATTAAATTTGATGGAAAAAGATTTATATTACTAAAATTATAAATTATAAATACAATTGAAATTTTGAAATGAGTGTGAAATCACAAAATTTGTTTTCTTTTGTAAAAAAATTAACAAACTCTTATTGAAAAAATATATTACATAGAGCATGGTCCTATGAACCATTAGAAAAATTTCAGCCTAAAAGTTGCTTCAAAAAAAATAAAATAAAATAATAGTCAAAAAAATAAAATAAGCGTTATAAATTCCAAGGAAAAATAAGAAAACTGTTTTTTTAATTGTATTTTTTGCTTATATGCTTATAGGTTTACTCAAATTTCAAATGTAGACACTTGTTGGATGCATAATTAAATTATGTATCCAACGAGTACCCATCATGCATACTTTTGAGAAGATCGATATTAATCAAATTTGAAGATACATTAAAAATGTGTTGAACATGTTTTTTTTAAGTATATTCATTTTTTATCAAAGTTGGTCTTCTCAAAATTATGCATTATGGATACTCGTTGGATGCAGAATTTAATTATGCATCTCACAAGTGTCTACACTTGAAATTTGAGTAAACTTATAAGGAGATAAGCCAAAAATAGAATTAAAAAAAAAATAGTTTTTCTTTTTTCCCTCCAAAATATTTACATGTACCTCATTTTAAATTTAAAGGATTTTGATTGGTTTACATATTATGACATAGAAATTACCTGAAAATTTCAATGGACACTTTTAGGTTAAAATTTCCTCTAATGAACATTATCACCGACAACAGAGTACTTCTCGGGACATTAATCACTAAAATGCCATGAAAGAGCTACCTCATGGAGCGTCAAAGAAAATACATGGAAAATAAGTTACGATTCATATCTAAGAACTATTGCAAAAAGCCAAAAAAGATAAAAAAGAAGTGCCAAAATCTGTCCAAAATAGAGAAATGACTAGACTCCTATAGCACACCCAGATGCCAAAGGCTATAGTGGAAGAATTCAGGAAGCACTAAGACACTACTCTTCGACAATGCATCATCCACTGAATTCTGCTCACGATATATATGAGAAAAGGAGATGTGATTGGAGAGTGGAAGGACCAACATCTCTTGAGTCCAATGATACAGGGAAGGGACATCCAGATAAGAAGTACCTTGTGCCAACTCAATTTCTGATTTGGAGTCTCCAACAACAATGATCTCATCGATGGTGAGCCATACCAAAATCTGTAGCACACCCTAGAGAGTCAGAATCTCTGCTCTATAGTTGGTGCCAAAGCTACCCGACCAACAAAACATGTAGTTAGAAAACTAGTCCAGTGCTATATAAACTCCAAAACCATAGTTTTCCTAAATGCAAACACCATAATAAAATCCAATTGGGCAAGAATAGTCAAGTTGAGTAAAATAATCCACTCAACAACGATCAGATGGCACCCAAGGACCCACCTCCATGAAATAATTCAGAATTCCCGGACTGGTAATATGTCTATCTGGTATTTGGATTTCAAAAATGAATTTATTCCACCAAGTCCAGATAACCCAAAGGAAATATAAGGGAAGGGCATGAAAATCCTTTTGTGCAACTTCCTAATTGGAAAGCCAAGTGGAAATGGATGATCAGACCGCCATGGAATTCACATTTAGCATGAGTGTGGTCTCCACCTAAACTTCAACCACAAAAGGACAATGTAAGAACAAGTGATCAACATTTTCAGGGGCCAATCCACAAAGGAAACAACAACTAGGGCCCAAAAAATATCTTTTGGTGAAAATGTCCCATGTGAGGATCTGATTGTGTAAGTCCACCCAAGAAAAAAAATTTATTTTCAATGGGGTATTCCACCTCCATATATGTGCCAACCACTTAGACTAAGGCTCTATTGGGATCAACGATGTTAAATATGAGTATACCCCATTGACAGGGACGCCCCCACCAGAAGCCAAATCGGCCCAAGCAAGCTTTTCAGGCCTAATGGAAAGAGAAATATGAACAATGGAGAGTTTCAAGTGGTAGGAATTCTAGTTCACCTCAAGAGCCACTGGGATCCCCAACTCCCAAGCATGAGGCCAATAGAGAGAATTGAAAGGAGCACAACCAATCCTCCCTAAGTGGACCAAAAAGGAGAAACCTTTATGTAAGAGGCATTGTATTAAGTGGAAAGGTAAGATATGAGTGCTCGTTGGCATTCCTTTGATTAGATCAAGCCTGATGCATACCTTCTCCCTGCAACCCCCTTTCCAACAGAGGTTAGCATAAAATTGTTGAAGAATCAAGGGCAATTAGGTGTAGTTTGATTCTTCTAGACTTGATAACAAATTATGAAACACTTTTTCAATTTATCTTTGTTAGCTTGATTTTCTTATTATTATTATTATTGTATGTGTTTACTTCATCAAACTACTACCAAAACATAAGAACAATAACATAAGATGTTGGCTCTCTGTCAGGGCCAAAACCTCTCTTCTCTTGAGAGGAAGACCCTTTAGTATGTTTCTCTTATTGATCAATGCCAAACCCTAGACCCTTGACAAGAATATCCTCCAAGCACAAGTCAAGTCCTTCCTCCTTCTGCACTTTGGTTTGCCGACACTTTGTCCTCCTACTTCCGACACTTCATTCCCTGGCACTTCGTCTTCCTTCTTCCTGGACTTCATTCTTCTTTCAACTGTTCGTAGACCTTGTTGCACTAGCTCTAGAAGAGACACTTATTCTTGGTCTATGATGAGACTCCTTCCTTGTGATGATCCCTTCCCTCTTGACCAAATGAGCTTCTTCCTTGAGGTGTAGGTACAAACTTAGTATGACTATCCTACAACCCTAATTTCTTGCACATGTTGGAGGTTTACTTGATGTTGTATGCCCTTCTCCTTCGCTTGAGTACCCTTCTTCTACGCTTAAGTAGGAGCCCTTGTAGACCTAGATTTAACCCCAAACAATAATAGATAGTTGATTGTGAGTTGCTGTTGTCATAAACGCAAGGACAACCCTCTGCTTTCCTCACACGTGTGACTGAAGCTTCCCTAGAACAGACCTCTAAGGCTTGGTGTTTCTTCCTCCTTCTCATTGTTCTTGGAGACCCTTTCCTTGTCCTTTTGTTACCCCTTTGTTTTCTTCTACCTTCGCTGATTTAAGAGATGAATGCTTGACATTATGATGGAGTGGAAAACCTTTACATATAGAGGATTGTCCCTCCTTTTAGGCTGACTAGAAGGACAACTTGACATATATATCTCGGATTGCTTCTTTAGTGGTGTCACATGCATGGAGGAGACTTGACTTTTCTTGGAGGTGACTTCTTTGACTATAATACATAAGTATACCTATAGTAACATGCCCTTGAGGTATTCAACATTTTCTTTTGACTATTTGACCCACATATAACACTTTAATCTATGTTAGACCTATTACAATGAGCAAGAAACTCATTGACATATATTATAAAAATAATATTTCTTTTCTTGAATAAATACAATTATCAAAAGTACATTTATGAAGACCGAACCTAGTTACATTTCCTTCAACACTCCCTCTTAACTAAGGAGGCATTCATACAACATTACAAGGTGTTTGGTTATGTTTCAATATTGAATAATTCACATAAGATAAACCAGATTGGAAATCCATCTATTATAGCATCATAGTAACCAACATTGTTTCCACAGCTAGGCCTTGACTGACACCTCTATCTCTCAATAGATTAGAGAACAATGTTGACAAGATCAATGACTTATAGGCACCTTAGTCATTGTCTCTCAAGGTACATACCCACCCGGGTGTTCACTAAGTATGACCTTCTAGGACTATTCTTATCTTAGGTTCCCAAGTCTCAAAGAATATCGGTCCTCTTGCCTACTCTTGTCTTGGATTCCCTACACATTCTAAAAGAGTATTAGATGCCAGATAATTATCCAATCCTCCCATTCTTTCTTCCGATGTGAAGACAAAAATGTTGTGTCTATCACTTCATCTCAATTGAGGAAGACATGCCCAAGTATCCTCTAGCAAGGTACTTGTCTAAGTTCCTTTGTAATTGGGAACTTGTTATAACTCCCTCTTAGCTAGGGACTTCTCCATTCATTAAGAACTTCTTCTCCGTAGGTCCTCTAGCTACTTGATCTCCTTCCTTTCTTTGATGTCATGAATTCTTTGTTCGAACTTCTTCTTGGTAGGGCACCATCAATCGATCACTTTCCTTCCTGGTTTGTCATGTCATTTCTTCCTTTGTGGGAAGTGGCCTTCTCATCATATATCATGTTCTCTTGTCATCTGTGTTTTTTTTCTTGTCATCTTATCTATGCTTCGTATTATTATTCACATGGATGCTTCTTTGTACTTGCTTGTTCCCATGCCTTGATCCGGTAGCCCTTCATGACTTCATCCTGATATTTCTCGACATTAAAAGGTTCTTTTGTTGGATGGCTTCTTCATCATGAGATCTTTGTAGAGTATAATCAGTTATATGAACCTTTCATATCTCCAAGGCCTTCATAGGTGTCAAGGGTCCTTTGATCTTTTTCTTCCTTTGTCAAAGTTGCCATGCCTTCTTTTAGGAGATATCTTCAATGTATATTTGTCAGATTGAGAGATTCTTTGTGATATTGGTGTTCTTCACATGATTGATCTCTTTCTTCATTTTCTTCTTCATGGATAGATTGGTCAACCACCTTCTAGTAATTTTTCATCTTGGACTGGTTAACATTTCTTCTTGCTTCTTAGTTAGCAATCATATACTCCTTATGTGAGTATTTTCCTTTGTTCACCTTCATTGCATTATAGTACATGCCTTCGAGCATGTTATTGGTCAAAGATATTCTTTCATACTTGATCATGTCATAAAACTATTCCCATGACTCAATAATATACCTATGATAACATGACTAAACTTTGATGCATACATACCTCATATTGATTCTCCTTTGATCATATTAGCTTCATTTGGTTGTCTTTGGTGTGGCCCTTCTTACTTCATCTTACCTTGCCTGCATATCATCCTTTTCTTGAATCCCATGAATCGGAATCCCAATGAGGCATCAACTTTTGTTTATGAATCTTCTTTTGAAGATTCCATCATAGGATCTTGAAGACCCTTACCCTGCAAATGTTTCTTTATTTTTTATGATGGAGGACTTCTAAGATTCTTGGCCATGATCAATTTTATTTCATTGTGGATGAGGCCCTATACTAGGTATGCTCCTTCTACATGAATATCTTGAGCTATATCTACCATGCTCCTATATTCTGGAAGATATTTCTAACCATGCATTTTGTTCTATTTATAAATGCTCCTTTTACATCAATATTTTGAACTCTATGTGCGTCATGCTTCTAAATGCTAGAAGATGTTTCTAGCCATGCAATTTTATTCTATTCCTACATCCTCATATACTACACAAAACATTGAAAGAATACTTTAAGTAAAGAGTTTGACTTAGTCATAGTAGAGATCTGGAGGATCTTCTTTCTTTTGCTTCTTTTCTTCTTATTTCACCTCTTGAGTCATGTGAGCTTCTTCCCTTTTTCTTTTATTTCTTTTGTCCTTATTTAGTTTAGGACAATTCCTTTTGTAATTTCCATATTCTTGGCATCCATAGCATTGGATTTTGGACATATCTTTGTTGTTTGTTCTTTGTGGACCAAATTTTCCAACTTTTCTCTTTCTCTTGGCCATGGTGGCAAAAGCTTACTCCTTTGATCCCACATCTTCCTTTTGTTTGAGTCTTGTTTCCTCTATCTTGCATAGAGACTACATTTCACTTAGTGGGGTAGCTTCATTCTTGGAATATATGTTTGATGTGAATTTACCCCAATCCTCGGGTAGAGCATTGAGTACTGCAATTGTCATTTCCCTATCAGACATAAGTTCCCCTAGCTCTTGAAGTTGATACATCATCTCAGAGATATTCAAAAAGTAGGGAGTTTTTCCTTCGCTTGATATCTTCATCTTGTACAATTCATTTCCTAGATATATCACTTCTCCAGTTGTGCTTACTGAAAATAGCTCTACTAGTTTATCATAGATTTCTTTTGATGTTTCAAGTTTGGAGACATAACGAATGAGAGAGTCCTTGATGGATTCTATTAGAATCCTTTGAGCTCTTGTCTCATCCTTATTGTACTTGGCTAAGGCTTGAGTTTGTTCCCTAGCAGGAATAGTAACATTCCCTTTGATGTGTTCTAGGAGTTCATTCTCCTTGAGAAATAAATCATTCCTCTTCTTCCATGCAAGAAAATTATTGGTACCTACCAATTTGTTGCTTTCCTTGCAAAAGGACATTGATGTATATTCAAAAGGGGACATATACTTACTTGATAGATTTTGAGATGTAGAGGACTTACTTTCTCCTTGAAGACTTGATGGCTTGTCTTCCTTTCTCCTTGAAGAGTTGATGGATTGATGTTATTCAAGTTTCTTTCTCCAAGTGGACTTGCTTTAGATTTTCTTGATGACTTGTAGCTTGATGTAGGTCCTTCTTTGATTTTCTCTTCTTGTAGGTGCCTTTATGTAAGGCTCTTCTTCTTACTTTGTAGCCTTCCTTGATGAGTGATGGATGGTAGATCTTCTTTTCCTTTTATGTGATTGAGACTTCTTGGCTAGATGCTTCAACTTTTGTAGATGTCCTTCTTTTAGTAGTGTTCTTGAGATGCCCTTTCCTTGATGTGTCATCTTAGCTCTCATACCATGTTGAAGAATCAAGGGAAATTAGGTGTAGTCTGATTCTTCTAGACTTGACAAAAATTTGTGAAGAAATTTTTCGATTTATCTTTGTTAGCTTGATCTTATTATTATTATTATTATTATTATTATAATATGTGTTTAGTTCATCAAACTTCTACCATAACATAAGAACAAGAACACAAGATGTTGGCTCTCTACCAGGGTCAAAACCTCACTTCTCTTCAGAGGAAAACTCTTTAGTAAGTTTATATTATTGAAGCTTCTTATTGATCAATGCCAAACCCTAGACCCTTACAATAATATCCTCCAACCACAAGTCAAAACACTGTAAACTTTGAAATGGGAACTATAAACTCAAAACGAAAACTATAGCCAAAAAATCCCCAAAAAAACATGAAAAATCAACTCAAAAAGGAAAAGTGTTGACGTTGGAATAACACTTTTTTTTCTAGGGTAAAGTTTCAACATGTTTTAAAAAGCAGTTGTCTATAATGAGATTTTTTGAAAGCCTTTCCAGCGGGTTTTTCCGGTCAAAATCCGGCAGCAATTTATTGGAATCCCAAGTTTGATAGCTAGTTTCTGCACAATCAAAGGGTCCCATGGGTTTTTGAGGGTGTTGAATCCAAATATGCAGTTGAAAAACCATTTTAACTGCTAGAAATCAAGATTTAACCTCATTTCTTCCGCCGGATTCCATCACCGGAATCTCCAAAAAGTCGCATTATAGACAACTCCTTTTAAAAATGGTAGTGAAAAACAATTCTTTGTGCAAAAAATGTTCAAAAACAGACCGTGAAAACGAAAAGTGTTTATGTGTTGATGTTGAAATAAGGTCTATTTTTTGGATAAATTTTCAATATTTTGAAATAATGGTGTAAATGTTTTTATATAACTCCAAAAAACATTAAAATTTCAAAAAATTAATGAAAACATACATTTAAAAGTTAAAACAATGAAAAAAAAAAAATAACAACAATAAATAAAAAAATATATTAAAATAAACATAAAATTGAAAAATAAACAAATATATAAAAATACAAAAAAAAATCAAACAAAAAAAAATCAATCATGAAAATTTTATAAAGAAAAACAAAATTAACCTATAAAAAAATAAAAATATAAATACAAAAATATAAAGAAATAAATAACAACAAAAACATATTTAAAAAATATTATAAAAAATTGAAAAAAAACAAATTTAAAAATATATAAAAATAATTAAATAAAAATACAAAAATTTTTTAAAAATCATTAACAGAACGTGTATATATATATATATTATATATATATATATATATTAATACTGATTTATAAAAAAATATCAACATAATTAATTAAAAATTATTAAAACATTATCATTAAAATATTAAAAAAAAATTATTAACAAACTTTAAAAATAAAAAAATTGCACCCCAAGTCATCTAAACGGGGTTGAAGGTTGATTTTTAATTTTTAATGTTTATAAAGTGAATGAATACATGTGCATTAAGTGGTGGTCAATGGCCGACTTATGAAGCAATTTCAATGCAAGGGGTTTTAAACTTTTATAACGTAATAGAGATGGTATTCCTTTAGTTAAGTGGTACACAATTATAAATAAAAAATACTATTTAATGCATGGTCCAAGAATATTTTTCTATTTGTGATTCTTTTTACAACAAAGTGTGTATTGAAGACATTTATCATAAGTAAGTTATGAAGTCAAGTTCATGTTTTTCAAAAACATATTTTGAATATTGGATTACAATGTTTATAAAAAAATATTCATAATATATTAATTATTTCAAAAGCAATTGAGTTAGGCTTTCTATCAACAAGAAATAGTGTGAAGAATTGCTAGTATAAATAAAGAGCTTGTAAGTGTAATATTTACATAAGAAATGTGATAGGATACTAATTTCTAAAAAGCCTAATCAATATATTTTATGATAATGATATTTACATTATAAGCTAGGTTACATACTCAAAATTATCGATAATTTAGTATCAGTAAGGAAAATTAATAATTTTTTTTGTTATCATTAGAAGGAAAGATGAAATACAATTAGATAGTCATAATAACCTTAAGTCCAACCATGTGTGAAGAAAGGATATAGTGGATGAGATGGTTTAGTTGGATAAATCTTGTTTTTGACCTGTATACCCTTAGGATAGACTACAAGGTCATATGTGAAGATGACATGATTACAAATGTGAAATGGTTGGAGAAATGAATTTCGAAAATATGATCAATATGTGGAATTCAAACAAATTATTAGCAAAGTTATTGCCAGAACATATTCTTTCAATGAAAATGTTCATAAACATATATATTATGATCTAGTAGGAGAAAGGCACTCGAGTATCAATGTGTGTCGTGCACTTGAATATGTACATGGTAATGTTCATCCTTGAAGTCCAAAAACTATATGGTTAGCCATTAAGAACAAAAATCTTGCATAGAAGCACTTGAAATATATCTAAAAAAGATAATAGTAAGTACATAAAGAAACACATGATAAACATAATAATATATAAGTAAACACATAATAATAGGTGCCTAAAAGAGCATGTGATAAACATAATAATATACAAATAAGCACATAATGTGAAAAAAAAGTTTAGAAAAGATTACTAAAATGTTAGTTAAATAAATCTCGAGTAACACCATTAATTATTCCTTATAAAAATAAGTTTAAAAAAACTTATGCAAACCATGCTTATTGCAATATAATTTAATAATATACTTATTTTTAGTAATATAATTTAATACATTGCTTATAATTATTTTCACAGTTTTATCTAACTTCTTAGTATCTTTTTATTGAAGGACCTTTCAGATAATCCTTCTTAACTTATTTCTTTCGCATTTTGCAACATCTATCATATTCATATCCCAAAGGTAACTTCTACTATACCCCTAAAAATACATTACAATATTTAAACTACTTATAACCTAGGGCTAGACAATTTTTGTAAAAGGAATAAATATAACACTTGCTTATATATTGTGCTTACACAAGTCAAGACGGGAAGGAATTAGAATGTATAACTGGGTAACTAAATTAAATTATTTATTTTCTCAAAGACTCGTGACCTAAACTTATGTTAAAGGGATTCAAAACCCATGATATAATTTTGGCTATATCTAAGCCGTTTTAAGGAGATTATTTATAAAATTTAAATCATTTGATGATTCTAAGGTGTTGACTAGATAAAGGAGACAGTTTGCAACATAGAAAATTTATTTTTAAGATCTATATATGGAAAAGTCTCTAATTTCACATGAACCATAACATGATGGGAAACCAATGTTCTTTATATTGAACGATTTGAAGCGGAAATAGTTTATTGGCATGTCTTGGAATAAGAGATAGTCTCATGCTCAGCCTCTTTCATATCCATTTTAATTAATTTTTGCATACAATGTTATTTAAAAATGTTTTTTCTCCCTAATAACTATGTTGATGATTTAAATATAAAAATATTTTGATAAAAGAATTTGAAATATAGATATAAGGATGATATATATATTATTTTAATAAATAAATGAATTTATATTTTTATTAAAGAAATAATTTATAATATAAATAATATATATAAGATTTTTTTTTAAATTGATAGGATACATTTTTATCATGTTTAATATATCATTTTGTTTGGAGTAAGGAATTGAACACTTGACTTTATAACAAAGAGTGTCTTAACCATAATATATATAAATTAGGAAAAAAAATCAAATATTAAAAACTAAAATATCTTTTTTATAATATTTAAAACAATCAAATAAATAGTCATCTTTAAAAAGAAGATGTAATTAATTTAGATGAGTGTATTAAGGTTTTTATTTTCAAACAATAGAAAAACATGCCTAGCTCAGCAAGAATCAAATTAGTTGTGGGGACAATTTATAATAATTAAGTGGTCAAACCATTAGTGAAAAAATTATCATTGGCTCAAATTGATTCATCATAATTATTCAAAAAAAACCACACCACCTGAAATTACCCACTAATAATTTAAAAAAATAAATAAAATTACCAGCAAATAATTTATTAAAAAACAAGCTTTAGCTCTTTCTAGATACCTCTAAAATTTTCAGTAATTAACCTATTTCATTAAATCTTAAATAATTAACCTAAATAAATAATAATTAACCTATTTCATTAAATAAATAAACCTTTTAACCCAGCAAAAACAATTTTATTACATCATCCAAACCTAATTCTTCTTTATTACTTATTATTTTTAGATTAATCACGAGACTATCGTCGATATCTGCTTCCCTCGTTATTGAACGCACAGTTCGCACAGTAAACAAAACATTTTCGAGATCGAGTTTATTTCATAAACATCCATATAACTGCTCCTGAAAATACTCTTCAATTATCGTCTTTAACATCGTCTGCATGTGCCTATCTCAAAATTTTCAAGTTTTCATTTTGAAGAACACGATATCGGGAAGACTTTTTCATGTCTTTATGGCGTTTTCACTGAGTGAAGTGTTTGTGCGATGAAATAACACAGCGCAACAATTCAAAATACGAAGCTGGAGGTTGGCAAAGGATCTTTTCCAAATACACTAGAATTCCAAACTGCAAGTTCAGACGCTGACATGGGCAATTTGACGTGTGGCACGAAATGTTCAGATAGCTTTGATGTAAAAGCTGGAATCCTGGGAGATCATAAAAAGACATTTACCAAATCCGCTGGAACGGGAATTGCTCGTAATAATCTGCTTTACTGGCTTCCGAACCATAAGAACGACGTCTCCTCCATATCCGCTTCAGCTGTTTGTGAGGTAAACATAGTTTAATGTTAGATTGGATTCAATATTACTATGCTTCAATATAATCTCAAACTGAAAAATTAGATTGTTGGGTTGACAGAAGTAGGTAATGTCTTTGTGCATTGAAGCAACCCAGTTCATGAGGAATTTTGTGATCATATTCCATTTCCATGTGTGCCATCCAGACCACAGGTTCAGGTGAAAGACAGAATGGCCTGCACAAGCAATGGTACCAGAAATGTCACAGTATTCATCCGCGGGATTCTAGACAAATAAATCAATCAGAATTGAGATTGCAGCATCAAAATTTCTCCCCGTCGAGCACAGTTTCAGCCGTGTGGCAAGCACCCTGGTTTATGCAACAGTCCACTATAAATTCCGGAGAAAATAATTGTATAACTTCTAATTCTCCCAGCTGGATTTCCTCTATTCAAAACCAACCAAGGCCCGGGTCGACTCAATGCCCCAGTTGGACACTAATGGGATCTGTACATTCTATTGACAATTCTACTAGAAATTTTATTTTTGAAAACAATGTTTCCGGATCTCGTGAAGAAAGAAAATTGGAGGTCGACACTACCCTTGCTCTTGGCAGATCAGTATCGTCCAGCGACAATGAAAATACAATATCAGACAAGCTGAGTTCTGCTGAGGATATTATACGATGCACTAATAAGCCTTCAGATGGGCTTTTCTGGAAGGATAATCCAAGCTCTCCAGATTCAATGTCAACTTCAGTGGGTAATGAGAGTTTTGGTCGAAATACAGAAATATCTAACAGAAGGTTTATGAAATTAGACATAGAAAGTCTTAGCATGCTGTGCAAAGGACTCGAGGAGAAGGTAAAATGGCAAAGTAAGATAACACGAGCGATCGCAATGACAGTCTTGAGGTGCAGGTCGGGAATGGCCAAAAGGCAAGAGGGTGCTGTTCGCAAGCACGATGCATGGTTGTTATTTCTGGGACCTGATAAGATGGGCAAGAGAAAAGTGGCCAGGTCACTTGCAGACATCATTTATGGCTCTGAACACAACTTTGCTTGCATTGAATTTAAGAATTTTAATTCTATCAATCCCCCAAACCAGGATTTCCATGGTCTCAGAGGGATGAGAACACTGGAAAGGCTTGCAGAGATCGTCAGACTTAATCCTCGTTCTGTGGTGTTACTGGAAGAAGTGGAGCACGCAGACAGTGTTGTGATAAACAGTTTAGTTAATGCCATGGAAACAG
This sequence comes from Pinus taeda, assembly GCA_000404065.3. Classification (NCBI taxonomy): domain Eukaryota; kingdom Viridiplantae; phylum Streptophyta; class Pinopsida; order Pinales; family Pinaceae; genus Pinus; species Pinus taeda. The sequence goes on along the minus strand of APFE030896478.1, from coordinate 13,714 downwards.
GTAAGTTACTTGATTCAAGCAGGAGAGAAGTAAGTATATATGATGCCATCATAATCATGACCTCGTCTCTTGGAAGAGAATACCATAATACTTCTGGATCATGGATGAACGAGGAGAGGTTACTAGCAATGAAGGAAACTAATATAAAATTGTTAGTAACAGCTCAAGCTGGTGTTAATACATCCCCATCCTCATGCACATCCAAGGTTTCCATAGTGGACTGCAAGCACTACAGTAAAATCAATCCCATAAAGGAAGAACAAGTGGGGAAATGTCCATGCAAGCGCAAGGCTGACTGTATGGAGGAATATACTGCGGAGAAAAGGATTGGCAAGCCATCAGCGGGAACATTAGATTTGAATTATCGTGCTGAAGCATTAGAGAATTATATTGATACTTGCAGCCACACCAATGCATTACAAGAAGACTGTTATCTAACAGCTCAGGAGCTCTCTGTTCTCCATTGTGTTCAGGATTACTTCCCCAACAACTTCTTCAAATTAATAGACAGAACCCTCGTGTTTCAGCCATTTGACTTGGAGCCGTTAAAGGAAAGTTTATTGGATGAGTTCAACAGGGCTCTCACGAGAGTTACAGGAGGTAATGGCTATCTACAGATCGATAGAACTCTCATGGATCACTTTATAGCCGCATCTTCATGGCAATACTCTGATCAAATATTTTCAGAATGGTTGGAAACTGTATTCATGAACGGCTTGGTAAAACTTATTTCCGTCCATAACTTTACCTCAGAGACAGTTCTTAAACTGATATCAGTTGAGAAGATGGACCAGAGCAATTCCTTCCTTAATTCAACCCTTCCTACAACGGTTGATGTCTATGTTGATGTCTAAAGATTTTAAATACAATGTTAACTTAGCTAATTAGCATTTTTCGTATTCTCCATTTATTAAATACCTAGTCATTTTATATTTAAATATCTTAAATATATTGGTTTATTAAGTACCAAGTCAGTTTATAATTAAATATCTTAAATCCAAAATCCAAAGGTATATAAGGTTTTGCGTAGTGAACACGCTTTATCTACTCTGGCTGCAGCATAATAGACTCTCTAATATAATATTTATACGAGATAAATTAATCCTAAGAAGACGATGAATCCAGTAAGACTGTTTTATATTTTAATATTTTAAATGGAAATGGATGATATGTATAAAAACAAATGTCAGGTAGATCACATGTTTACAAGTCTTTGTTCAAATAGATACAAATAACGTGAAGAAAAAAGGAGTAGTGCTTAATATAAATGATTGTCCTTTTATTAAACTATACGTTCAAATAGATAAATGAACGAGAAGAGTAGGAGTACTTTACATGAATGATGTTTTTTAATTAAATTATAATAAATGGTAGAGTTTGAAAAGAATATATATATATATATATATATAAGTTATAAGTTAGTTAAATTAATAATTTGATTCTAAAATATTATTAGATTTTTTTGTGTACTAGACGAATTGGCAATTTGGTTGGCTTATACATGTCTATTCCATGGACAAGGGTGAATCGAGGGGATTTGAGACATAAATTCTTTATACATAATATTTCACTTTCATGGCCATAGCTAATTGAATTACTTCTAGAGCTTTTATTATTATTAGTAATAAAACAATTTAATATATGAATTAAACAATATTCTTAACCATTAAGATTCACCTTTACTTTATCATGGAAATTGCTAATTTGTAAATAGTTTATGTTATAATACCATAGATCAATACCATGACTTGTCAATAGCATACTCAATATGACAATATGATATTTTTTTTAATTAATTGATTTGAGGATAAATTAATTAAAAGAAAATAATTAATTTTTAATATAAATTTTAATCTCATATATATATAATATATATATATAATATATATAATATATATATATATATATATATAGATTTGCATGTAATATCTCAGCTTGATCAAGGGTATCAAGCCCCGCGGCCAATAGCTAGGCCTAACCCCAACGGCTTCGAGGAGAATTGATGTCGTGACCTCCCGAACGACAAGGCACTTATTTGACCAGTTGATGACAACTCAGCTGCTTTGATATAGCAAAGCTGTATCTTTACATAATTTGTGTGTGTGGACCTGTGGGTTATGGGCCCACGTATATATCGGAAGCCTTCAAGTCAGCGGAATTACAACAAAACCCGACCAATCAACCAACAAAGGTTGATGGCCGAAACTCAATGGAAATAAACCCCAATTCATAACCTATCGGGTCTGCCAGAAATGTTAACCCACACGCACATTCAAGCGCGATTACCGTCCGATCAATCAACCGACAAACGGTCTGGATGGCCGGAACTCAACGAGGGTTTAAGCCCATTGTATAAGACCTCATCGTGTTCGATTTTCGAATTAAGTCCCATGAATTTCCTGATGTGATGTGCATCCGATCGCCATTAAACGGACAGTTTGATCCTTCAGAACCTTAAACTCTTTTTAATGAGTTTCTTGGGTCCGTTTTTAGAGTTAAACTTCAGCGCTTGTTACCACACGATGATCGTTAGATCTGTCTGATTGGACGGCTATGATGGTTCCTCTAGGTTCTCACGATTTTTGTCAGGGTTCTCTCATTCTGCCAATATTATCCGTCGATCTAGATGATCCGACGGTGCCACTACATTACTCAATCGACTTCAGTCTCGATTGAAACTCTTCTCCGTTTGCTTATCAGTGGAATTACATTATAACACATATCTATCTATGTTGTACTTGTTTAAGGCGAAGTTCATAGGAACTTTGTCCTTTAAACTCACACACGCATAATTCACATCTTACAGTAAAGAACAATACTTAAACCATACACAGACACGCAAAACTCAGATAACACGCAGATTTACAATAACACGTATATTTCCATTATATACATAATTAAATTATAAACTAAGGCCTCACGGCCCGAACCACAAATTACCCCTGCGGCTAAATTGTATCCTCTCTCCCTCTCTCACAACACAAACTCTCTTTATATAGGAAACTACAAAAGTGTGGATCATCTAAGATCCACGATTTCCTCCCACAAATCGCTCAATCAAATCCCCTAAATCTCCCTATTCGCATACATGGCAGATAATTACATATAATTAAGCCTTCTAAGGACTTGTCAATGCCATCAATTTAGCTCTATTTTAACATAATTTTCCCCAGTTTACAATAATTGTCCATGTTTCCCCTTTCACAACTCTGGATTTCGATTTTAATGAAGGGTGCTTGGATGCTCCTACATCAGACTCCCAAGTGTGGAGCGATAAAAAGGGTCTTTTTAACACCTAATTACCTCACATTAATTGTCAACCCAGGGACGACTTTTTATTTCAAGAGTGTACTCTGTATGAGGCAGCTATTTACTTAAGAGTAATGTTTTGTAGTATATTGCTTAAAACCCAAAAGTAAATGAATGCTTGAAACAAAATCTAATTGGAACAGCAAGAAACGAAGATGTTCTAAACTAAAATCATTCATTCAATCAATCATCAATTGAGGATATAGTAGCAATAACTCTTTCCTCTAGAAATTGATGGAATAGAGTATGGACCATGGATCTGGGAGCATGGTAGCATTTGCTGAGGCTCACGACAGCCTTGGACCTTCTCTCATACCAAAACAATACATGCAAGTAAATGGACAGTAGAAAGTAAAAGGGAATAGAACAACAGTGAATGAAACATCGATCAAAAGAACTAAATCTCGCGAGTTAAAACCAACTTACTCACATTCGGCAATAAAATAATAATCTTCAAAAGTAATTTCAATGAACTTTACTGTATGAGACAATATTCACAAATGAATTATGGAACAACATTTACCATATATACACAACATATTTATTATAGCAATCTGATGTTTCCAAAGAATATGACTTCTGTTTCCAAATGAAATAATATTACTTTCGGGTTCCCACGAATAAGAGTTCAAAATGAATCCAATAGCAATATTTAATATGAAAGCTCTGTAACAGAAACAATTGGTTTAAATAGTGAACATGTAATCAACTCCGAAAAGATTCATTACGCAACATAGAGTCACTTA
>APFE030896476.1:170346-189062 GCA_000404065.3 Pinus taeda | reverse complement strand
ATAAATGAATTATTTTTAATTGATTATCTTTTGTTTTTCGCGTGGTTAACCTAGCTCCATGGGTTTAATAGTATTTTTTAATATAAAATTGGTTAGACGAAGTTTGACTGGGGTCTTGAATGGAAAAGTAGCCGTTTGAGTCTCTGCTTAGACTATTTAACATGCTGAACTAGATCTGCATCTTCAACTTGTCCTGACGACGAACCACACTGGTTGGTTCGAAACGCGTCGACAAAGGTCTTTCTCATGTGATTTACGCTGAAGAGATATTTGTCAATGAATAAAAGAATACAAAATTCATATTTAGTGGAGTGCATTCAATCTAGATTGGTAGATTATGATTATCATATTAGGAATTTATTGCCCTATAGAAGGATTTCAAAATGTTTCATTCAATTGCTAATTTTCATTTGTCAAGAATTGAAGAGAATTTAGAAAAACATCCCACATTTCATTCAAAAGTATGTCATAGACGAGTTTGGGCCCTTAGAAAATACTACAAAATCATGGATGCAAGTATTATTTTCAAAGCATGGAGAGTGTATGCCAAATCATGACACAATACATATTCTAAATAATTTCTGAAGACAAGAAATGTACAACTTATATAAAGAAAATGCAGAAATTGTTGAAGGAGATGGTAATTTTATTACATATCAATATTTTGTGAAGATATGGAGGAAAGCATTCAACAATGGTTGTATTCCTAAGAAGACTAGGATGGGGGTTTGCAATAAATTTTTTCTCTTAAATAAAAAAACGATAAATGTCAATGGGTAGAAAGAGGTATGTATTCATAACATTAGTTTTAAAATTTTTATAGTTATCAACTATGAAAAGTATTTATTAGTAGGTTTATTTATGTTATGTGCAGACTCCATTGTCAAAGCACTTCAAGAACATCATAATTAGCAAAAACGTGAAAAGAGAAAGTTATAAAAGCAACGAAATAAGTTTTATGATAATCCAAATAAATATTTTGGTTTGATAATCGATGGTATGGACTAGAAGAAAACACTTCTACCACATTTTTTTTGCACACCAAAACATTTACAAGAGGAAAGTTTTATTTAGTTTCACTTGGTTGGTTGTATGGTCTTTGATGGGAAAATGTCGCCAAGATTCTACTTCAAAGCCCCAAATATTCATAATGATGTGAATCTAACTGTAACCATAATTCATGATGTGCTTTCTCATTGGTCTGGTAATCTTCTTTAAGTTTTGTATCTGCAATTAGACAACACTTCTTGAAAACAAAAATCAAATTGTTTTTAGATATCTAAACATGTGTGTTGTATTGGGAATTTTTCAAAAGGTAAAGGTTGTTTTCATTCTCATTGGGCACACTCATGACCATATTAATCAAATGTTCAGTTGTTTCTTAGTAACATTGAGGAGGAAGGATGTTGGGAGTCTACCATCATTAATTGAATGTATTAAGAAATCATACATTCCAAAGCCTATTTTTCATGTCTTGGAAGAAACTATTGACATGTGAAGGTTTAATCTAAGATCAAATGGTGAGGAGAAATGCATTGAACAACTTAATGATATTAGCTTCCAACATCAATTTTCTGTTTAAAAATTTGATGGGAAAACACATATATGGGGCAGTAAGTATTCAACTATTGTAGAATGGAGGTTGTCATCAGATTTGACATTTCAAATTTCATTCCAAATCATCCAATATTTTAATAAGATATATTTTGACACAGGAGGCTGATGAAATCAACTTGGTAGTCTTAAAAATAGACTATTAGTTCCATTATATCCAATCAAATGCATTATAGCGAATTCTGTATGTGGCTTACCTTAAAACGAGGATCCTATTTTTCCCTTAAATACGTCGATCCCACATTGACATTCCCTTTATAAAGAGTGCTTCACTCTACACCGTTGATCTCCTCTCTCGAGATCTAATGGTTAGCACTCAACCCGATCAATAAAACAATCCATTGATCATCCACCATTGTTCAAAGCTCATTGGATCTAATGGTTCACAATGATATCAGCCAGGGAACTTGTGCGACACTAAACTGCCCTTACGGAGCCATTGAGGATTATAATACTTGGTCTATAAAAGTTCTGGTTTGACTTTGAAGTTAAAATCCAATCACTCTATGGCCCGATATCCATTGGATATTAGAGCCCACCAAATCCTACGACTTACGAGTCTTCAACTAGCACACGGGTTAAATACAAGCCTAACCCTTGCCGTTGACTGGGACCCAAAGGTTTGAAATTAAGATTGATGGCTAGGAGTGAGTGCGGGAATTAAGCCACAATCCAATAACTCCATACTCTTCTATCCCCGCCATTAATACTAATGACCATGATGAACACATAAACACTACGATTTTCAATTTAAAATGTGAAAACAAGGAAAATACCCGATTAAGTTTCAGAATGCAGATACACAAAGGTAAACGAGAGTCTTCACTAGATTAACACACAGGTGCACACTGAATCAATTTCTTCAATATAGTAGTAGTTATGCATTCTTGGCCCTCTCAGCTCAGTTACAACAATTTATCAGACCTTTCTCTCAATCTCATAAACCCTATCTAGCACTCAACTCTCGCGTCTCACTCAATTCTCAATCATCTCAGCTAATCCCTTTCCATTACATTTTCTCCTCTTTTATAAGTCAAAAATTATTCTAACTCTACTAACAAATTGATCTCTGTTTTAATCAATCTAACAATCAATTCTCTGTTTTTAAGCTCTATTACACACATATTCTAACAACTTATCCCTTAGTCTAAAATAAGACAATTTCCTAACTATTAGAATAATGAAATATAAATCATTTTCAAGAGATCCAACCCTCTACCAAAACTGACTTTTGACCACTCAGGTTAGAGAAATTCAACTCATTTAGCCACAACATGTGAACAAACCATCACATCACTGGCTAAGTCTAGATGCTCCTACATCAGACTCCTGAGGAAGAAAAGAATCATCCCTCAGACTTTCAAGGTTTACTCCATACTTTTGCAACTCTACTATTGTCAACCAACTATCATCCTCCACTAGTTGTCCTTTCCATTTGACTAGATATTGAAAATAAACCTGTACTTTGGTTCTTTTGGATGCTATTTTCTCCAAAATAGCTTCCACCTCTCTCTTAACTGTCTGTGGCATTTGTTCTTCCTAGTTCAAAGTTTGAACTTCATCTTCTGTAGTTTCCTCCCGTAGCTCTGTCTCTGTCTCTTTGTATAGATACAAATCTGCAACATTGAAGATAGGTGATATTCCAATCCCTTCTGGCAATTCAATTTCATAAGCATTAGTTGAGAACTTTCTTACAATTCTACATGGTCCTATCTTTTTCATTTTTAGTTTATTGTAGGTCTTAGCAGGAAATCTTTCTTTTCTCAAACACACCATCACTAAATCTCCCACTTGTAATTCTTTTTCTCTTATTTTCATATCTACTCTTTGTTTGTATTTGCCACTACTTTCTTGCAATCTACCTTTGACATCTTCTTGTAGTCTCTATATCTTCTCTGCGAACTCTTCAGTTCTTTCACTTCTTGTCTCTTGTTGTCCCAAATTTCTGAGCTCATACACACCCCTTGTATTCATCCCAAAAACAATCTGAAGTGGACTCATTCCAGTACGTCGGTTTGGAGTATCATTATAAGCAAACTCTGCTTGAGCTAGTGCTAAATCCCACTGCTTAGGATTTTGATACACTACACTTCTCAATATGTTTCCCAAGCTTCTGTTTACCGCTTCGGTCTGTCCATCTATTTGAGGATGGTATGCTGAACTAAAACTATGGTTTTTTCCTAGTTTCTTCCAAAGAGTTCTCCAGAAATGCCCTACAAACATTGTATCTCTATCACACATAATACTTACAGGCAATCCATGTAATCTTACAATTTCTGAAAAAAAAATAGATTAGCAACATGTGTTGCATCACTAGTCTTCTTACATGCAATGAAATGTGCCATCTTGGAAAATCTATCTACCACAACGTAAATGGAATCATTCCCCCTTTGAGTTTTAGGTAACTCCAAAACAAAATCCATGCTAATTGCATCCCATGGTCAGTCTAGTATTAGCAACGGCTGGTACAATCCTGTATTTTGGCTTCTCTCTTTAGCATGCTGACATATCCTACACCTCTCAACAAATCCCTTAACATTAGTCTACATATTTGGCCAATAGTAAAAATTATTTACCTGAGCAAAAGTTTTGTCTTATCCAAAGTGACCAAATAATCCTCCACTATGTTTCTCCTTTATTATGTTTTCCCTCATAGAACATTTGGGAATGCACAACTTGTTGGATTTAAACAATAAACCTCCTTGGATAAGATAATCTAACCACTGACCTCTGTTATGGACTATTGGATTTTTTACTGTGGTACAAATATCTTTGAAACCTGCATCATCTTTATACATTTCAACCATTTCTTCAAATCCTACGACACCAACTTTTAATTCTAGCACAATGAAATTTACTTTGCTTAAAGCATCAACAACTTTGTTCAACTTACCACTTGTGTGTTGTATCACAAAAGTAAATCTCTTCAAAAAATATACCCACTTGGCATGTTTTTTGTTCAATTTTGGTTGGTTGTTTATGGACTGTAATGCACAATTGTCAAAATACAATATAAACTGCTTTGGTAGAAAATAATGTCTCCATTTTTTTAATGATTGTATAATAGCTTAAAATTCTTTATCATAAGAAGAATACTTCTTCTTAGCTTCATTTAATTTCTCACTAAAGTATGTTATTGGTCTCTATCCCTGAGTCAAAACTGCTCTAATTGCAACTCCGCTAGCATTTGTTTCAACTTGAAATACTTTTTCAAAATCAGGTAAAGCTAAAACTAGTTTCTTTGTGATTTTCTTCTTCAGTAACTTAAAATTCTTGTCTGCTGCTTCTATCCACTTGAATGGTGGATTAGTCTCCTTGATTGTTTGGAGAATTGGTGCACAAATCTGACTAAAACCTCTGATAAATTTCCTATAAAAACTTGCAAGACCATGGAAACTTCTTACCTCAAATATATTCTTTGGAATAGGCTAGTTCTAAATTGCTTGGACTTTCTCTGCATATTCCTTCAAGACTTCATTCATCAATCTCATGAACGTGCTAGGTGCATTAGTGAGTCCAAAAGGCATCACTAACCACTCATACAACCCACTGTTTGTTTTAAATGTAGTCTTCCATTCATATCCTTCTCTAATTCGTATTTGATGATATCCACTCTTCGGATCAATTTTAGTAAAATACTTTGACCCACTCAAACAATCCATCAAACCATCCATGTGTGGTAAAGGAAACCTATACATGATAATGATCTTCTTTATGGCTCTAGAATCTATACACATATACCATTCACCTCCTTTCTTTGGACTAAGTACTGTGTGTACATCACATGGGCTAAGACTCTCTCTAATTAGTCCCTTATCCATTAGTTCTTGCACTTGTCTTCCAACTTCTACATTCTCTTGAGGAGTTAATTTGTAAGATTCTTTGTTGGAAAATTTGCTTCTGGTATTAGATCAATATGATGACTGATACTCCTGATTGGTGGCAATGCATTTGGCAACTCATTGACAGTAATGTCAGCAAAATCATTCAACAAAGTTTTGATTTCTTCAGGTAAAACATCTAATTTTGTGGAAGTTAAAATTACCTTAAGTCTCTCTATGACAACAAAATGCATTTCTTCACATTCTCCAACCTCTTGCATCAGCTCCTTTCCACTCTTTAGCATAACGATGTTTCCAGGTGCTCCTTTGTTAGCTCCATCCTTCAATGGAAACAGTGTATGTTTATTCCCATACTTCTCCATATTATAAGTATTTTTCCTCCCATCACGAATAGCTTTCCGATCAAACTGCCAAGGTCTTCCTAGCAATACATGGCATACATCCATTGGCATTACATCACACAATATCACATCTTTATAAGTACCAATCTGTATCTCTACCTTGCATTGTTCTGTCACAATAATCTGATGTCCTTTCTGCAACCATGACACTTTGTAAGGTGTAGGGTGTACTATCTTCTCTAATCCTAGCTTGTCCACCATCTCTGTAGAAACAAGGTTATCAATTCTTCCATTGTCAATTATCACTTTACAACATTTACCTTTGAATTTGCATGTAGTTCTGAATAAACTCTTCCTCTGAGCTGGTTCTCCAGTCTCTTTCTCTGCCTTAAGCAATGCCCTTTTTAACAACAGGGATTCTCCTACTTCAGGGGATTCTTCCCTTTCTATAATTTGAGGTGTTTCTTTCTTTGCCTCATCCACATTCACATTCCTCTGACTTGTTGTTCTATTATGAGGATAGTCCCAAGATCCATGTCCCCATTCTCCACATGTGTAACACTGAATATCTCTTCCTCAACCTCTTCCTCCGGGTGCAAATATTCCTCTATTAAAATATCCCTTCTGTGTTGGTCTGCTACTTGAACTTTCATCTTCATTCTAATGTTGTTGAAACCTTTGTCTGTTAGTTCCTCTACCTCTTACTGAACTTTTCCCTCTATTCCTCTGATTTTTTTTCTCAACATCTTCTCTTTTGCCTACAAGCCTTCTTGATAGGCATCTTCATTGGTCTTCAAACTCAACAAGCTAATCTCATCCTTTATGTCATATCTTAAGCGATTAATATATCTGGCTACCTTCTCCCTGTAATCCTCTATATGTCATGCTCTAATACTCAATATATAAAACTCTTCTGTATATTCTTTAACAAACATTCCTTTTTTCCTTAAGTTTTATAACTATTTGAAAAGATATAACTGATAATACTTTGGCATAAATTTAGCTTTCATTTTACTCACCATTTTGTCCCATTCCTTGATCTTGGAATTTCCTGTTCTCGTTCTCGATGTTTGTAGTTCATCCCACAAAATGGCTGCATGACCCTTAAATCTGGTAACTGCAAATTTCACCTTATTTTTGTCATCAACCTCTTCATAGTAAAAATATTTTTCCAATGAACTGTTCCAATCCATTAGCTCTTCTGCATTGAGATTCCCTTCATACGCAGGAATTTCCACCTTTGGGTTTCCACCTACTTTAGCCAACATCTTGATAACTTTGGTAGTTTAATTTTCCTCCTCTTCTTCTTTCTCAGAAGATTCTTCTGTAGCAGTGGAAACTCCTTTCATCAGGTGTTCTCCTCCGATCAGTCCCTATTATGTCCATTCTTGTATGCAAACTCCGGATCTCCTCGAGCAAAACTGCATTTGCTTCAGGTCTTCCTCGACCTATGCCAGCTTCTCTCCTCGGTGGCATGTTTACTACAATCAACTCAATCTCTGTGCTCTAATACCAAAAATGACGCAGGAGGCTAATGAAATAAAGTTGGTAGTCTTAAAAATAGACTATTGGTTACTTCATAACCAATCAGATGCGTTATAGAGGATTTTGTACATGGCTTACCTTACACTGAGGATCCTACTTTTCCCTTAAATACGTGAGTCCCACGTTGGCTTTCCCTTTAAAAAAAGTGCTTCACTCTACACCGTTGATCTCCTCTCTCCAAATCTAATGGTCATTACTCGACCTGATCAAAAAAACAATTTGTTGATCCTCCACTGTTGATCAAAGCATGCTAGATCTAATGGTTAACAACAATATCAGTTGGGGAACTTGTGCAATGCTTAACCACACTTACGAAGCCGATAAGGATTATAATCCTTGGTATATAAAAGTTCGGGTCCATCTTTGAAGTTAAAGTCTGATCACTTTATGGCTCGATACTCGTTGGATATCAAAGCCCACCAAATCCTATAGCTTATAGGTCTTCAACTAGCATGAGGGTTAAATACAGGCCTAACCCCCACCGTTGATTGGGACCCAAAGGTTTGAATTTGAGATCGACGACTAGGAGTGAGCGCGGGACTTCAGCCATGATCGAGTAACTCCGTACTCTTCTATCCCCGCCATTAATACTAATGACCATGATCAACACATAAATACTACGATTTACAATTTAAAATGTGAAAATAGTGAAAATACCCGATTAAGTTTTAGAAAACAAATACAAAAAGGTAAATGAGAGTCTTCACGAGATTAACACACAGTTGCACATTGAATCAATTTCTTCAATATATTAGTGGTTATAGAGTCATGGCCCTCTCAGCTCAGTTAAAACAATTTATCAAACCTATGTCTCAATCTCATAAACCCTATCTATCACTCAACTCTCGTCTCTCACTCAAATCTCAATCATCTCAGCTAATCCCTTTCTGTTACATTTTTTCCTCTTTTATGAGTCAAATCCTATTTTAACTGTACTAACAACTCGATCTCTATTTTAATCAATCTAACAATCAATTCTCAATTTTTAAGCTTTATTACACACCTATTCTAACAGCTTATCCCTTAGTCTAAAATAAGATAATTTCCTAACTATTAGAATAATGAAGTACAGATCATTTTCGAGAGAACCAACCCTCTCTACCAAAACTGACTTTTGACCACTCAGGTTAGTGAAATTCAACTCATTTAGTCACAACATGTAAACAATCCATCACATTGTTGGCTAAGTCCAGATGCTCCTGCATCATATTTGTATTACAATGACTTGTTGAAATCCATAATGCATGAAGGGATATGTAATACCCCTTTTCTTTTATGTTAATGTCTTGCTATAATGAGATTGAAAAATTTCTAGACTTGATGACAAGAAATTGATGTTTTTACTTAAATGAATATGAGCAGTAGAGTTATGATGTTGTAATAAATAAAATTTTATTAATGAAAGAAAAATTGGAAATTACTTGGGGAGGAAACACTACAGTAAAGTGATTCTTACCAAAATTAGGATGTCATCATTAATGGATGAGATCAAAATATATCTTCCCTAAAACAGATTCCAAAAAATCCCTAGGAGGAATTGGATAAGACTTAATGATATGGGAGAGAAAAATATATTAAATCACTTAGCGAGAGAAACACGCTGAGTATCGTTAGAAAAAATCACCACAGGAGACAATTGTGGGTTTTAAGGAAAAAAACCACCATTTTCAGAAAAGAAAAAGGAAGAAAGCATAGGAAAATGGGTTGGGAGACCCAAGGAAAGAAGGATATTTCTTAGAAAAATCTTCTAGGGAAGATAATGTATAAATATAACTTATCTTGGACTCAAGGGGATTGATTTCGATTTGGCAAGCTTATCTCTCATCGGGGGAACTAGTGGATTCAGTTCATGGTTAGGAGGAAAGTGTGTTTTTCAAGTCTATTTCTAGCATCTCTCAAGGTTAAAGTTTATGTGCGTTGACTTTAATTAAGTGAATTTCTTAGCCTAGAATATGAATTGAATTTATGTGTTTTGATTCCATTTCGGTGAGTGATTATTTTTGTATATGAGATAATTGTATACTAGTAAGAAAAGTAGTATCAGAGCATATTTTGTTGATAGTGACAGAAAAGGAACAAAGAAACACATAAAATTTATTCATGTGGTTTTCACAAAATGTTTATGATTTATGCTTTGTTGGTAGCCTTATTTAAACAACTTTTGTAAAAATATTATATTTTTTTCTTTAATGGGCTATGTGATTATGTGTGTCCATTGATTAATACTAGAGTTATCCGATAAACTTTTCCGATCAATACGGTAACGAGGATGTGATGGAAAGAAAACAATATAAGAGTATTCTCTATTAAGGAAATCATTCGGAATAATGTGATGTATTATTAGTGAAATAATTTAGGAAAAAATGCATAGAATTAATGAAAGAAACAAAACTTTAATTTATGAGATGTCAAATCAGCCTTCTTCTTTTACTTGTTTTCGAACATTACACTTTGCATAAACGTGTATATGAAATATAAGTATTGACGTCGAGAACAAAGAGATAAAAAAAATAGAATCTTTGTGGTAAAATCTGGGACCATTGTAGACGTTTAGGTGATTCAACAAGTCTGTTAGTAAGAATTTGAGACCAAAATCGAATAGTAGTCCAAGATTTCGCATGTGGAATACCATTGTAATTAAGCAAAAATAATTATACACAATAAGCCTTGTTTTACACCAACTGAATTATATCAGAAAGAGAAATGATTACCCTAATACATACTTTGGCACAATAATCAAGTAGGTAGAGGTACATGCTACGACTAGTAGTTAGCCAGATGCACTTGGAACAAATATACATGATATAGTGAAGGTGGAAAAAAAACCAAATCAGTAAAAGCCTAAGCATGGTATACAATTGTGAGTATTATCGACATACATATTCATAGTATAAATGCCTATATCACTACAAATTCCATGAGTAGTGCTAACGAATTGAGTGTGATCACAAGAGTCCCAAAAATTATAAGTTAGCACATTTATAGAAAATTATAAAGAACACGAGAGTCGCTCTGTAGGGAATGTATAGAAAGTGAACATGGAGTGTCAAGGTGCTCACAGAGTAGTTCAGTGTGATTACCTAAAACTCATAGCAAAAAAAAAACAATAGTCTTCTCATGCATGGTGAAATTTTAAATTAGGAAGAAAAAAATCTTTTTTCTAACTTCACTCATATAACAAGTCGGGCTGCGGGGCAGCTAGTCCCTGCCCTAGCCCAATAGTCAAAAAAAAAGTCCAAAGTCGTCAATTTGTTTGTTAGGTTGCAAATGCTATCATGTGCGGAAGATGATTTGATTTTGCTGTGTGCAATAGCTGTCTATGCCCACGATGATGCCGTCGTATTCTGAGCAATGGTTGGTGGAGAACCAGCGATCCAGCGTCGTATTCTGAGCAATGGTTGGTGGAGAACCAGCGATCTAGTGAGCAAAAAGCAAACCAACCAACGATCTGATTCAATCCAGTGATCACCAGTGTGCCAGCTAAAGGCCACACTAGAAGTACCTGTAACTTTGAAAACTTACTTGTAAACAGAGCTGCAGCACAGGTCGATTTTCAAGCAATGTCTGAATGTCATGTACGTTAGAACGAGAGCTCTCTGCATCTAGTTTTATCACACTGTGTTACACCTGCTCTGAACATTGCTCACATGTACAATGGTTCTTGAAACTATTATTCTAAATTCCACTGGAAAAGCCAGCTAAAGGCCACACTAGAAGTACCTGTAACTTTGAAAACTTACTTGCAAACAGAGCTGCAGCACAGGTCGATTTTCAAGCAATGTCCGAATGTCATGTACATTAGAACGAGCTTTAATATTGCATCTCTTGAATCAAGGTTTTAGAACGAGCTCTCTGCATAAGAAACATCGTGCGCGAGGACGAGAGAAATATTCTGAGCCCGGAACCAAGTGACTATGGAGGTGACACTTCTTACGGCCTCCGAAGAATTGAAATTATGCACACTATCCTGGACGAGAGACGAGTTGAAAAGAATAGATAGACAGGCCGACTCGGTCCCCAAGGTATGCAAGAGAGAGCACTCAATAGAAGGGAGTTCAGTGAATAGTGAAACGCCACCCCAAACCTCCATGTCTGAGACATCCATAACACTCTTACTATCAGTCCTACTAACGAATGAATTGTGACATTGCTCACATGTACAATGGTTTTTGAAACTATTATTCTAAATTCCACTGGAAAAAAATAAAACAATGTTCGAACCTTGTCAAAAATAATAATTTCTCAAGTATCAAAATATACTTATATTTTATATAAAATATAGAAATATTTTGTATGTGAAAAAATATCCATAAGGTATATAACCTTAAAGTAAATCATGTGTTCGTAAAATATGCCCAGTTGTCATTACACTATGTTCGAATGGCCTTGTGGCTGGATGGCTGCCAGTTGTTGGCGCTTGCCCTAATCTTCTACCACCTATGGTTGTCTCCTACTCCGAGGGTAAGCCCTCTCTATTGGACGTTCAGCTGCTTCCCTTGTTCATTCAGTAAGCTCTTGATCCAGTACCAGCAGCATACCTTCCATCAGTGCCGGATCGAGACCCAGAACTTCGTGATCCAGACCTAGACTGACGAGATCCGCACCCAGGAGCAATTATAGGCCCTATTCAATATCCATATCCTTTCATCATTATATAAGATGCAGACCTGCATAAGTTCATTGACCGAATGGAAGCTACCGTAGAGGCAGATGCAGTAGTTAACCCCGTCAACGATCACAACTGCAACCATCGCAGCCTTTTTATTGTGTGAAGGGGGAAGGTTTGTATCGAGGTCGTAAGCTGCGGCTGCAAACAGGTGAGGTTCAGTTGACAGAGTCAAGATCTGAGTTGGAATTTGGTTCTCCCTTTTTTTTACATTCAGATTGATTTACACTGGATACTGGTAATTGCTAACGATGTCTCTTTTCTTGCAGGTTCCGGCTCTACCCCAAATGCATGAAGCCCAAGCTCAGAGGCGGCATAATTAGGAGGTTCTTGAAAAGGGTCTTTTGCTTATCAAAGAAATACTGATTGAAGGAGGCCGATTAGCTGATATTCTGCAAGATATGGAGATAGTGAAAGACATTGTTGGTATGTTCAAACATTATATTATGGACCATCGAAATTTTCCATTGGTTTGTGAGAAAGGATGCAACAAATTTGACCTCTGCGTTCACTACAGAATTTCAATAATTGGATCGGAGATCATCCAAACCATCAAAAAAAGAGGAGGGCCGCTATATGATATCGAACCTCTCTTCATATATTCAAAAATAATAGATCGAATTACTTCCATAAACACCGAGTTGCCGTTGTAGATCTGATTTTCTAACTGCACGTTTGTGGAGCTGGGAACTGAGAAACCAATTAAAGATCACAGATTGGGCAGATGATTCTCAGGTCCAGGTAAGGGGCATTAGATATTTAGTAACAGACTTTGAATCAATTCTATATGCTACAGTTGCAGGAACTTCTCACCAAGAATGGATTTCATGCTTTTAGCCTTTTATTTCGAACTGTAAAAATTACAGAGTATTTGTGACCTTACAGGACTCGAACCGTGGCACGTCATTTCTGTAGTGGATGAATCCAGGGAAGATGCAGGCGTTGGCTGTGCACCGACTGCAACCGAGTCGGCTCTTCCTGGCAAGTACGAAGCAATAGTGGACCATCTGTATTATAATAAAATTGGGATTAATTCAGATTCAGGTAAAATTCCGAAACATTATTCCACTCAAATTATAATTGGGAATCTACCATTATAGGTAAAATTTTGAAACATTATTCCACTCAAATTAGAATTGGGAATCTACCATTATACAGGAAATTTGGATCATAGTAGAATTCTAACTATATAATTGCATTCCTGCAGAATGTGACGACTTGTATTTGGTTAGTCCTCGGATTGTAAGTCTCTCGGCTTTAACTATTTCCTCGTCAGTGCACAGGATGGAGCGAGAACAGGGCAGGGAGGAATCGTATCAGTGCGGACAACATCTGAGGCATGCCTGGTAAGAATTTCTTGCACCCACATCAAAATCTTGCACTTGCATCAAAACCTCAGGTAATCATTTTGCCTATTGGCAGGCACAGAGAAAATAACTTGGTACGCTTTGAATTAGAGTTTTTATTGATAGAGCTTAAAGAACACACCATGGATATAAAAATACCTCAATTGTTTGAGTAGAATTCCAAAATGTTCCCAACATCCCCATTAGAACAAGTTCAGCAAACTAAACATACTTGCTGCAGGCTTCCCATCTTTTAACACTTCCAACCAGGCAAGCATGGAATTCTTTTTGCACATCGAGCATATTCAGATACCAGGTAACTTCGTCTTGCACGCAAACGTCTGGCTTTACTGTTGTGGTTCCTGTCACTTGTTAAAACAAATTGAAATAATTAGTAGATTATAGACACTTTTCCACATAAATCTCTAAGGAATAGATAGATTTACAGCTCTATAAGCTAATTGTTACCCCTATCATCAACTTAGACTTCTGCATGAGAAGAGATGATAAACAGATAAATTTGTTTGCAGGTCGATGACGTTCCAGTAGCAGCAGATTCCTCTACTTCGGCTTTTGCATAGAGCCTCGTGGTTATGGCTCATATTCAACACACACAGGTATCATGGCTCATATTCAACACACACAGGTATCATAAGGGCTTCTAGTTATACCATCCTCCTTCCTTACTTTGATAGTAACATTGCTCATGCAAATTACAATGTTGACACGGCAGTGCAAGGATTGTTGGACACGGCAACGCAACTTTGACACGGGAAGGATTATTTGACACGGTAGGGTAGCAGCCATGGTTTGACATATTATAGGCCATAAGTATAGTTAACATTAAATGTTAGGGGATTAATGCTAATGCAAACATAGCATTAGTTCATGAAACTGAGTTCATTAAACTGTGAAATGTTCTAATCACTTGTACTTGTCCTAACTTTTGATCTCGTATACCTGCCCGTATGCCTCGTTTTGAGGCCAAATAAGATGAAAAATTTGTTCATTGGTTAAACGAATAAGAAAATATAAAATATGGCATTGGTTCTTGTGTCATTTCAGCGAACTTTGCTTTAAGTTATATAACGGTTGTTGGTTATCGTGCAGAGATAATGCTAGCTTCACAAACTGATTACTATAGTCCCTGCCAGCCCGGAAGGGCAGGGACTAATAAGAGCTACCAATCTAGGATAATCTATTATATGAAACCCATGATACAATGAGCAAGAAAACGATTTAAATTTATATTACACAACCTAATTACAGGGAAATGAGGAATGTGCAATGAAATAAATTGGAGTTATATATTAGTCCACTTATTTCTAACCAGGTATTTGAAGGCAAAGAATAACATTTTGTATCATTAACCATCTCTGTAATTCAAATTTACTTCTAGGGAAAAAAAACCCACATACAAATTTAGGAAGAACGAATTAAAATAAATAGTAAAATTCAAGTTAAAATATATGGTATAAGTGGTTATTAGAGGCATAAGAACCATGCTACATGGTGAAAATACGAGATATATAGTAGAAATACAGATGTATTCAGATTTCCCTATTTCCGAGTACAAAAGTAAACCTAAAAGAATAGAAGGAAATTCTAGATAACAACAACAGTATAGAATTTTAAGGAATAAAAAAAAATAAATCAAAAGAGGTTTTTATTAACCCTACAAAAAAAATATTATCAGCCACAGAACCACGATTTTATATTGGGAACTAACCTATAATTAGTAGCAAGAAGGAGTTCAAAATGAAGGTGGTTAGGTACAACGAGCTCGGTGATGTAGCTTTTAACCCCATATAGAAATTACCTGCATACAAGTTCTAAAACACATAAAATAAACAATGCGGGAGCATAACACATAAAACACATATACACAGAGATTTCCCCTGGATCCCAAAATTGGGACTACCAGCTTGATTTTTCATTATGTTCCTTTCAATGTTATAATACATATTTTACATTTTCGAGCATTCAATACCATGGACCAAAACCATCACGTCCAATACCATGGACCCCAAACCATCACGTCCAAAAACATGTGCGAAAATCATGCACAAAAACAAGTTTGGGTCCACCCACCTAACATAGGGTCCAAAACAAATTTTCAGGGCGTTGCCTGGACCCCTAAATTGGTTATGGTACATCAAACCCCTGTGACCCCACCCCCCCCAACTATACAATCGGTGCATGAGGGGCGCTCGACCCCCCCCCCCTCTAACCCCCTGGTTAACTATGTGGGCTAGTCGTGAAAGGAATATAACACAACCCAACATTCTCCCACTTGTTGTCTTCTTTCCATTGGGGGCCACAAGAGAGCTTAGTCATTTATCTATCCCTGCAATACCCATTGTATCTCTACACCAAGAGAACCTCTCAGAGCTCATAGATTTTGTTAATGCATCTGTAGTATTCTTCAAAGTGTCCACCTTTACCAGCAACACCTTTTTGTCTTCTATCATATCCAACAAAAAGTGATACTGAACATCAATGTGCTTTGTCTTTGAATGATATGTGGGGTTCTTTGCCAAGAACATTGCACTTTGACTATCACAATCTATCCGTATAGCTCCTTGTACTAACCCCATATTTGAACACATTCTCTGCAACCAAACTACTTCCTTGCTTGCATGAGTGGCTGCCATTTATTCTGCTTCTATAGTTGATAGTGCCACTACAGATTGTTTCTTACTCATCCAACTGACTACACCTCCAAATAGGTTAAACACATACCCACTTGTAGATCTTCTCTGATCCAGATCTCCAACCCAGTCTGCATTAACAAAGCCATGAATATCCAACACTTTGTCCAATCCTGGTCTTCCTTGGTAGCACAAACCATAATCACTAATGCCATGCAAATACCTGAAAACTTGCTTCTCTGCTATCCAATGCTCCTTCCCTGGTTTTGAAATAAACCTACTCAATACTCCCACTACATGTGCAATGTCTAGTCTAGTGCAGACCATTGCATACATCAGGCTACCAACTGCACTTGCATATGGAACATGGGAGATATCCTCTTCCTCTTCTTATGTCTTGGGACACTGTTTAGTAGATAACTTTACACCTACATGAATAGAACCTTCACCAGTTTACTATCCTACATATTAAACCTCTGTAGTATTGTCTCGACATACTTCCTCTGGTTTAACCAGAGCTTCCTCTTTGCCCAATCTCTTTTAATTTCCACACCCAAAATATAGTTTGCAGCACCAATATCTTTCATGTCAAATTTAGTGGACAATTGAGTCTTCAAATCCTAGATAATTTCTTTGTCATTTCCAACCAGCAACATATCATCCACATACAAGACTAGATAAGTAACACGGTTACCAATTAATTTAAAATACACAGTAATTTTCTTTACTTCTGGTGAATCTAAATCCCCATATAAATGTATCAAATTTTTGATACCACATTCTTAGTGACTGTTTTAACCCATACAAAGACTTCTTTAACTTGCATATTAGTTCCTTCTTACCCTTCACTGCAATTCCTTCGAGTTGCTTCACGTATATCTCCTCTTCGAGATCCCCGTGAAGAAATGCTATCTTCACATCCATCTATTCTACCTCAAAATCAAAAGCAACAGCAATAGATAAAAGTAGTCTAATAGAAGTTATCTTAGGAATAGGAGAAAAAATATCACCAAAATCAATTCCCGACACCTAGGAATAACCTTTTGCTACCAACTGAGCTTTGTATTTCTCCACCTTTCATTCTGCATTTGTCTTCTTCTTGAACACCCATTTGTTGCCAATGGGTTTCCTTCCATCCAGAAACTCCACCAGATCCCAAGTCTCATTTTTGTGCAAAAATGTCATTTCATCAACCATGGCCTCTTTCTAGAGTTTTCCATCCTCTGAATCTACTGTCTCCTTCACAGTTCTAATATAATCACCAGTAACAGAGAAAGAAAATTTGAATAGAAAGCAAATGGACTATACATTTCTAGTTGCCTTCTTTCTCGAACTGATCTTCTCACACCTGGAGTTTGTGGATCTTCATCTTCTGATTCCTCCTCTACTGTAGAGTTTGATTCTTCCTCCTTTAGCTCAAACTCTATCTTCTCAGGTTCCTTTGGTTGGACTTCATGTTTAATAACATCTTTTACCTCTCTAAACACCACATCTCTATTGTACACAACCTTCCTTGATACTAGGTTCCAAAGCTTATAACCCTTTAAATCATCCTTATACCGAATAAAGATGCACTTTTCAGACTTACTATCCAACTTGGTTCGTTTCTCCTTTGAAACATGTACATATGCATCACATCCAAATACACTTAGATATGAAAGAGAGGGTTTCTTACCAGTCCATACCTCTTGTGGAGTCTTATCCTCCAACATTGATGAAGGTGACCTGTTGACCAAGTAACATGTAGTATCCACCGCCTCTGCCCAGAATTCCTATCCTAACATGGCACCACTAAGCATGCTTCTTGCCTTTTCCATAAACGTATTCTTCATTCTTTTTGCAACTCCATTTTGCTGAGGTGTATATGGAGCATTATTCTGCCATTCTATACCACACTTCTTACAGAATTCTTCAAATTCCTTACTGCGAAACTCTCCACCACTATCTGTCCTCAGCACCCTTATCTTCTTCTCTGTCTAATTTTCCACAAGAGCCTTAAATTCTTTAAACTTGTCGAAGACTTCAGATTTCTTCTTAAGAAAATATATCCATGTATTCCTTGAGAAGTCATCTATAAATGATACATAGTACACAGACTTACCTAGTGATGGAACCTTCACAGGTCCAAACACATCAATGTGTACAAGCTCTAATATATGTTTCGTCCTCTTACTACCAAAGGGGAAACTCACCTGATTCTGCTTCCCATATACACAATTTTCACAAAAATCAAAATCGAGAGAGCTATTACTCATACCTTCTACCATAACTTTACCATGAAGTATTCAAAGGCCCTTTTCTCCAATATGTCCAAGTCTTTTATGCCACAACATGGTCTTCTCTTAGGAGACCACTAGATTTTCTGCTCCACTTTCACGAACCACATAACTGTTGCACGCATCAAAAACCATGCTACCTTGCAGCTTGTACAGAGTTCCAATCTGAACTCCTTGCATCAATACCATTTCTCCCTGAACCATCTTGCAGGTATCCTTCTCGAACACTATTTTTACACCTGCATCATTCAACTTGCTTATAGAAATCATATTTCTGGCCAATGCAGAAATATGCAGAACACTCGGAAGTGTTCTAACCCTTCCACCTTGTGGCTTCAACTTTACTTTTCTGCGACCAATGATTCTAGCCTTCCTATCATCCCCTAAGAAGACATCACCACCATCATATTTCTCATACTCACAGAACCACTCTCT